>VYZV01025817.1:77125-88592 GCA_013401275.1 Pandion haliaetus | reverse complement strand
CCTCCCCTCTCCCTTCCTTTCCTTGTGTCTTTCTGAAGTTTTAAAAAATGGCTTTGGAATTGGGAGCAGAGAGCAGCCCAGGGTGGACTGTATTAGGCTGAGCTGTTTGAGACATCCTGGGTATTTTCAGTAAGTGGTTCAGTAGTGGGCACAAGTCTCCATCACCTGGCTCAGCTGAACAGGCTGGGAGGGAATCTGTTCACAGGCACACTGGGAGTGGAATAGTTTGTCTGTACAAAACCATATACCAAAACTCCTGTCTCAGTGTGGCTGGAAACTTTGTTGTATATCAGGAGAAATCCAGACAAAAGGACAGTTCCAAGAGAGACACTACAATGGCAGCCTAATGCACTGTGACAGTGAAATACAATCTATTTTAATAATTTGCTGTATTGCTGAAATCTTGCCAGGTAGCTGATGGTTCTATTAGAAATGGACAATTTCAGGATACCCACAAGTAGTATGTCACACAGCATCAGTTAACACCTGCTCATCTTTAGTTTTTACAGGATGATTTCCATGGTTTAAATAGTAAAGAAGGTTCTAGGTTTTTCTGCTAGCTAATGAAACAGGTGTTGTGTCTATTTAAAAACAAGTATTTTATTCTACTAATTGACTCAAGAGCAGCAAAATCCATCCATCCCAAGAATCTTCATTGCTCTTCTTTTGAGTTTTTACAAGAGTTGTAAAAAAGTCATTACTGCTCATAGCATAAAAATATTTTCCCATTAAAACAGTGGCCTGCTTTTAATAAATCCCAAAGTTATTGTTGGCTCTGGATTTCCAACGTGTAACCAAATTAATATTTTTTTTGTGTGCAAGTCATGAAACTTAATATACTCTGTAAAACAGTTCAAATCCTTCAACAACTCATTTATCTATGCAGATGTCAAGAGAGACGAAGCTGTATTTTAAACTATTATATAGCCATGTTTGACCTTTCTTTCATTACTATTATCTCCATAAGTAGGAAAGGTTGTATTGGCAACATTTTTACTGGGTTGCTGTGGAAAGGGAAATGTGCCTTCTGTTATCAAGAGGATAACCTACTTCAGAGCTTTACCTGAAACTCTGGTCCATTTTATCAGATAGATAATAGCAATATCTAGGGGAACATTTTTTTCTTTATCTTGCAACTTAGGTAAGTTGTTGGTAGTCTGACAAGTTTCCTTGAGCTAAAATTTGATCCACTAAAGTCAAAGGAAATGTAGTCTTTGCATTCAATACTGCTGTGATTTCACCCCACATTTTTAAAGAACAAAAGGTCTGTTTCAGTCAGTCATTTCTGCACCTGAAGAAGGACAGGTTCGACTATGCTCTTGGCTTCATTCCATAGGGAAGACTCTTCACTGAACCATGGTAAAATATTTCATTGATTTTTTTTTAATGACCAAAATATTTCACATTTACAGTGTGAAATATCTTTCATGTAATTTTATGATGGCTCCCATTCAAGAAAGGACCCTTATTTGGGAACAATATAAAAACCACAGCTCTTTTGCACCGCATGCCCCACCATTTCTGAGTGCTTCAGCAAATGGCTGGTACTAGCACTTCCCTGGGAACCCACACTGTGGTGGATTTAACCAAAAGTGAATAGTTATGTGTCGTGGTTTCAGCTCAGTTGGTAACAAAGCACCACGAAGACGCTCACTCACCTCCCACCCCCGCGCCTGGCCACCTTGGGATGAGGAGAAAATACAAAGGCAGGCTCGTGGGTCGAGACAAGGACTGGGAGGGATCACTCCCCACTTATGGTCACGGGCAAAAGACAGGCTCAACCTGGGAAAAAAACAAAATCAATTTAATTTACTACAAATCAAATAAAAAAAAAAACCACACAAGGGTATTGGGAAGGGAAACCAAACATCAGAACACCTCCCCCCACCCCTTCCCGCCTTCCCGGCTCAGCTCCATTCCCGGTGCTTTCTACCTCCTCCCCCCAGCAGCACAGGGGAACAGGGGATGGGGGCTGAGTCAGCTCGCCACACATCGTCTCTGCCGCTCCTTTCCTCAGGGGGAAGATTCCTCACTCGTCCCCTGCTACACTGTGGAGTCCCTCCCACGGGAGACAGTCCTTCACCAACTTCTCCAACGTGGTTCCTTTCCGCGGGCTTCAGTTCTTCCCGAACTTCCCTGGCGCGGGTCCTTTCCGCGGGCTGCTCTCCAGTCTCACACTGCTTCAGCGCGGTTTTTACCATGGAGTTACGGCCATCTTCGGGAGCCTCCGCTCCACCATGGACCTCCATGGGCTGCAAGGGGACAGCCTGCCTTCTCACCACGGGCTGCAGAGCCATCAGCCTCCTCAGGCGCCCCCTCCTCCCCCTCCTTCTTCACTGACTCCAGTATCGGCAGAGATGTTCCTCTCAGGTTTCCCAACCCCCACACTACCGGTTCCCCTTCTTAAATCTGTTCTCCCAGAGGCGCTACCACCGTCACTCCCCTCCTAGATGCGGGTGCGACATTTTGGCACGTCCAACATTTTGGGGCGGCGAATTTTCCAGCAGCTTCTTAAAGGGGCCGCCTCTGCAGCCCCCCTCCCCTGCCACCAAGGAAAACCGCGCCACACAAACCCATAACATTATGATAAGGGATTTACCTATGTCTAAGTGACGTAAATGCACAGAGAATCCCTTCGGCAGTCTCCAGCTTAAGTGTGACAATGATCTGGCATACTGAGATACTATTATCACCATCACTTGTTTGGGCTTTTTTAAATTAAAATGGCCATGCCTGTTATGTTTAACACTGGACTCGGTACCATCCCGGATACAGCCAAAAAATTGACAGCCAGCTCAAAATTAGGCTCCTCTGGAGATGCATCTCTGGATCCTCACAATTTAGATAGGAGGTAACCATCTTTTTCCTCAGGGCTGGGAGCTTCTGTACCTTCAAAGGCACCTGGTTTACAGCACCCTGGGAACACGCAGGATGAAAAGGGACATAAAACTGAGCTTCAGCTGCACCTGGGTTGAGGCTTTCATAGGATCATAGGGTGTTCAAATGGCTTTCCTGAGGAAAGGCACATAAAATTTATACAGGTCCCATTTTAGATGCCAATCAGGCATGCTGCATCTTCCCTGACAAACCTGAAAAGGCAGTAGAACTAAAATAGGCATGTATCTTTTTTGTTAGCTATGCTGATGACAAACCCATGTTTCAGAAATTGTAAGGTCTAAGGGGATCATCATGATTATCAAGATTATAAAATCTTATTTGTAGGATGGCAATGTCAAAGAAACCCACTGGGTAATTTTACATCAAGCTCATAACCCTTCTTTGAACTGTGGTATGTGCTTTAGAAAAGTATTTAAAGGCTTTTGGTGATACAGAGCATACCAGAAGTGGGAGAGAGCATGTCAGAAAATAAGCCTTGTCAAGGGTTGTTCTCAGTACAAGGTGGAAAAATGGGCTACTTGAAAGGGTGGTTTATAACAGAAACCTACCTGCAACTTTACAGTACATCTAGGACCTCCTGCAGAGATGACTGTCTATAATTTGGAATGTGTCCCCTTGAGTTTGGTTGGCTTGAGCATATCTCCTCTGCCTGATGTGGCTGCTCAATGCTTTTCATCACATAATATCCATGTAGAGAAAGGCTGACCAGTTCCTGGATTCAGAAAGAAAGGCATAATTATTGATCAGATAACTTAAATTGCCATTTTGAAAATCAGGTTTCCATTTTTATATTTCTAAAATCCTTCTTACCACCCGTGAACATCAGCGAAACCCAGTTAGGTTGCGAGCGCTCAGCCTCTTGGGACCAACTGCGCAATGGCCAGTAGCTCAGGGTGACTTCAGTTTTCTCAAATGGAAAGGTTTGGTGACTCAAGGCTCAATCTATGGCCCTTAACAGTTATAAAATTTGCCTGCCCATAGAGTCAATTTTCTGAAAATTTTCCACAAGTGATTTTGCTGACATGACAGACATAAAGGATTGTTTAAATAAACCAGGCACAGCACCGGTGCCCAAGCCAGATTCAGTCACCAAGCAGCTGCTGTGAACTTCCCTCACGGGCCAAGCTGGCAGTGCTGCTGGTAGAGGCAAAGCCCAAGGAACTGCCACAATGGCTGTCCTTGTCCTTCCTCAGGAAATTCCTCAGCTGGCAGCTATTTCAGCAGAGGCACTCTTTCTCCTCCTTTCCGAAACTAGTTCCAAAGGTTTCTCTTAACCCCAACCGCAGCTTCCCTCCATGTACTAACGAAGCAGTGAGCAAAGGAAGCGCTCGTTGGTCCGCTCTGATCCAAAGGGCAGGCAGAAGTCACGATGCATGAATGGGAACAAACGTGCCAGGGGAAGCAGTGCGGGTGTGGGCTCACAGGGGACTGTGCGAGCAGCAGGGAACTGACACCTGGAATGTCGGCAGCACTCCAACCTGAAGCCAAACCTCCTGATTGCCCTGCTGTTCAAAGCAGCCTAAAAGAGAAAATAAATAGCTGATAAAAGAGGCAAAAGAAAAACACTGTGTCTCAATGAGAAATAAGACATTGTGACCTTCTCCCACAAATCCTTCTTTAGCATTCTTCTATGAAGTAGTGATCTACACTTATCTTTAAGGGAAGCTCTTCAGCAAAAAGAAGCTCCTAAGTGCAACTAAAGCTGTGTTTTATTTACTGCCTCTTTCTTTGTGAAAAACTGTACTGTACTTCAGAGTTATCGTAAGAATTAATTAAGAAAAATAACATTATAAACTCAGGCAGTTTACAGAAGTGAGTTAAAAATAACATGACCATGTCCATTTTATATGAGGACACGTAGAAATACAAACTTCATTCTCCAGAATTACCAGGAGGAGAGAATTAGAATCCTTAACAAAGTTGTTTTGATGTAACCCCAAATTACAATTAATAAGATGCCTGATACATACCTAATATATCATGTTGCACTGGGGCAGAGGTAAGGTTGTTCGGTAGATTTTCATGTGAAAATATATATGTTTCTATACTGTGTTTTTTTAATCTTATATTCATAATATTTTCTGGTCTTAGAATGTTTGTTTTAGGAATACCACAACAGCCTCATAAAAGGATTTCATGCCAAATCACTGCTATTTATGTACTCTCAGCCTCACTAGATTTTATCTGGGAATATGTATGTGCATTCAGTCACTTGATGCAGAACAGCTAAACAGCAATCAGAAAACTTATTTTCAGTATCAAATTGAAGTTATGATCTCTTCCCCTAAAAAGGTGTGTTTGCAGACAGGCATCTGGAGAAGTCCATCACTGTATGAGACATCTGTAGCTACACGAAGTCAGTGTCTGCCCCTGCAGTTACCATGGAAGGTGATACCAGCAAGATATTTCAACTGAGGGATGGTATACAGCTCAAAGTTTTCTTGCATTTTCAACTGATTTTAGTTTAATTTGTAAAGCCATAACCCTAAACATTTTGTATTTATTGCATCAACCAATTTCTAATTTATTATTTAGCAACATTGCCTATTTTCCATTTTAAAGTGTAGCCATTGCCTTTATTTGTCTCTGGGTTTAGAATATATAATTTTCTACAATGGTCTCCCTGCCAAAAATAAAAATTACTTTCTCAGTTGACTAATTTCTATACCTTTGCAATAAATTTCTCCTTCAGAGCATCATAACTCAAATAACAATGATGAGTTCAAAACAGCTTTACAAATGGTGTACAACTAGACAAAAATATTTGTCAGCACAATTTCACATTTCTGCCATCTCTTTTGGACACAGACAGGAGATTTATTTTCCAGCAGCATCTGAAGCAATGGCCTCCACTTTGTATATAGGATTATTTGTGTCAAAGCAATTTTGCATGCTTTTCAGCCATTCTACTTAAGGGTGGCTGAGATCTATGACATTTTGCAGTTGCATGCTGGGAGAAGTAGTCCCCCACAGGGCATACTTCCCATGTTAAAGGGATTACAATCTCCCCATTTTCTGCATATCTGATTTAGACCTTCAGCTCCATGAGAGCTGCCAGTGCAATCGCGCAGTTGGGCAACACTTGGATGTTTCTCTCTTAGGTTTTCCAGCCTGTTTTAATATACAATATCTGTTCTGTTCAGATCTTGGCTGTGTTGAACTTTCTTTTCTGGAACTGCAAAATATCATAAGTTTGGCTGCCTAGCACCACTGTCTAATGTAGTACTCCCTAACCCGTCTTTAAAAAGCCTGCCAAAGTCAGATTACTGCAAACATGAAGATCAGATACTTCTAATATAACTTTAGAAAAACCATGTGCTGTTTCCGCATCGCTAATATTGTTATGGAAAGTAAAGCAACAAAAACGATTTGACATCTACTGTCTGCCCTGGTAGTTGTGGTGGCTACTTAGAAGAAAAATGTATAATACATATGGCAGTCCTGCAGGACATCTACACTTATTTTAATACATATTTTAACAAGGCTGCAAGTCTCATTTACAACCCTATATTGATTTCTTCATAAAAACAAAACAAAACAAAAACTTTCAGAATGTATTATCTTTCTACATTGAAAGTGTCCATACCTGACACAACCAAAGACTTTTCCTCCACTGTTAAAGGAAATGCCTCCTTCTATTTCTCTGTCAATCTAACATGAAAATGGTCACAGCAGTGGCTCAGGAAAGGTGTATGTTTTTCAGATGTACACGTATCTGTTCCTCACTGAGGTACAGCCATTGTAATATTGAAAAAATATTCTGAATTATAAATGTAAAAGCAATTGAAAATATGTTCTGTGTATCCTCAGACAGAATCCTTTTGACTTCAGGAATATTTCTCAGGTTAATTAAGTTGAGAGACATCAGTAAGCTTGATCGGATATTGGATTTCTTTCTGAGATGCACAAATACTCCAAATTTCATGGACCTCTGAAAAAAAAATCATAATAATATTGTTATAGCTCATAATAATGTCCACAGAGCAGAAAAAAATAAGTCTGGAAGTCCATTGTGCTACAGATAAACCTTTTCTTCCTGTTATTAAAATGGATATTACAATGAATCTTCTGGTCTATAACTAAGTCACAGCTGTGAAAAATATCTGCAGTCAATGCAGTAATTATCCTATAGCTAGGAGGGTCCCAGACTTTATTTCCAGGTTCTTCTTCAGGTGTGCAGGCTTTTCATGAAAAGATGAGCTTAAGCAAAGCTAACACAGCAGGGCTGAAGCCAGCAGGAGGAATGGTTACCTTGAACCATTTCAGTTTGGGAATTATTGCTGTAAAATCAGTAGGGCTGACCGAGGGCAAAGTGAGTAGACTTTGGCCACATTTGTTTGGCACCAATGAGCTCAAAACCTCACTGAAAAGGAGAATTGTACCTCTGTAATGTTTGGATTACCATCCCTTTTGTGCTTCTTATGAGCTCTGAACACCATCCCCCTTAGCAAAGTGGTGAGCTCCACAATGCTTTGGGAGAAACCTGAGCTTTATAGGTGGACTTCTTTACATCAGAGGGAATCACACCAAAGGTACAACCACCTGTGAGGAGTGTACAAAGATGGCAGACTGATCCTGGTTTTTTTTTTTCTCCAAACAGGGTTTGGTCCACAGTCCTTGAAGGAAAAGAGATGCAAAGAAGACACCTTCTGGGAATTTCTGCAACACAAGATGCCTTTGCTCCTAAAGTACTGGGCATGCTAATACCATAACTGTCTTTCCATGTTTAGTGCTGACTGTTTCTCAAAAAGTTTAAAATTTACTGTAGTCAGATTGCCTAAAATGTACCATAAAATGGACATGCAGTGATTGAAAGATATGATGCCCTGCTAACAGAATAGCTAGCTCTTCAGCACCCAGCTATCTTCTCCCCAGACCCTGGCAAATGTCATTCTGACAACACCACAGAATAAAAAAAACCCCACATCTTTTATAGTTTGCATTGCCCTAACCTCCTCTCCCCAAGTGTTTGCCCTTCCTTGTGGCTTCCCAAGAGACAAACTGTCAGCAGGGTCTGTCACGGGCCCTGGTGTCCCCTTGTATGTGGTTTGAAGGTTAGTCACATATGCTCATAGGTATCTCAGATAGGTTCCCAGTGGTGAAAAGGCAGCTGGTTCTGCAGCACTAGGAGAACCACAGCTGTCTGGCTGGAAAGAGGCAGCTATACTCTGTGTACCAAGGAAAGGAGTGAGAACATCTCCTTCGAGCTAACCTGCACGTTGCTGCCTATTCCATGGCCTTTGATGGAGTCCTTACTTCCAACTACACCCATAGGGACTGATTAAGCACCGATCATTACATCCCCTGGGATACATTTGTATAATCAGTGGAAACAGGACTGCAGAATTCTCCTGGCCTTGTAATCTCTAGATAAATACTGCCTCTGCTAGCAAGATGTCATCAATTAAAACAATAAGCTCAAAAATATTTAATGGTCCCTGTGTTAATCCCAGTCAGAACTCAGTTTCTGAACACTCGCTGGCCAAACTAACAGATACAGATAATAAATTAGTCCTTTAAAATAAATAAATAAATACCAAAACTATTTCTATGATTAGACAAACATTTCAGTGGGTATATGAATATTCTTAACATGACATTCAGAGTATAAGACAGATACATATTTTTCCACATTAAGGTCTTAAGAAAGGATATCGCATCAGTCCACTCCTCAGACAATTAGCATATTAGCTAAATTTGCTGACAGGCATTCTGTGTGAGATTTATATCCTCTTTCAGTCCAAGTGAAATATTTGTCTTTCTGTAGTGTTTTCCAAGAACATACAGCATGTTTGAGAGTTTTACTGTCCTATTTTGATAACTAAGTCCAAAACTAAGCTTAAAATGAATTGCCCAACCCAGCTCTCACGAAATGTCAAACTGAAGCTGGCAAAGGAAGATAACAGATCATAAAGGTGGCATTCTCAGGGAGCTAACTGGTGCCATTATGCTTTAGGCTCTCTCCATTGCTACACTACGTACCCTTACTTGGAGGGGTTTATAACTTGGCTGCAAAAATGTTTTCTGGGTGAAACTTGGCAGACAAAGTCTTAACTTGAGAGCAAATACAAATTTCCGCCAAAAAAAAGGAGAAAAATCTGTCTACAGTGAGGCTTTGAGCAATGCACAGTCAAACTGAGCCAATCTGGTAAGCTACAATACACCCAGCACAGCCCTGCTGCCAGCCCTGAGGGCTAGCTCTGCCCATCCTGCCACTGTTTCACAGAGGAAACAACATGATGGCTGCTTTCACCAGCTCAGTTGTATCAGACATGGGCATTTGGGAGTAGCCACCCTGCCTGCAGGAGGAGACCGGGTTGGAAGAGCTTGTCCTCCTTGGAGTGGCTGCAGGCATGGGGTATGAGCTCAGTGTCGCTGCCTTGCCCCTGTTTGTGAAAGCCTGTGGCAGAGCTGGGGCCCAGCCATTCTGCAGGAAAGGTTTGATGGCTCCTCATTTAGTGGGTTTTGCAGACACCCTTCTTGCACTCACACCCTCTATGTTCATGGAAAGAGTAGAAAAAGTCACAACAGCAATACCTTCCTCTTCTGTGGTGTTTTTTCCTGCAGGACTGTCAAAGCAAGTCAGACACTTGTTAACCTTCTTAAGATTCCCAGTACAAGACAGAGTGCAAGCTGTTGCCTGTTTCACAGAGACCACCATACAGGGAAGTGAAGTAGTTTCAAGCCTCTCAGAGTCAAAGAGAGAATTAAGTCTTGTCCCACTTGCCTGTTCCTATGCTACTGTGTTTCAGGCTCAGCAGACAAGTTTCAGTTCCCTTAAGATAGGTTATGATTCTCACTGACTTTAAAAACGTCATGGACCAGACCCCAAAGACCCTGCAGAGCAAAAACCCACTAATCTTACCTGAATATCTGAAAGGTGGAAGAAACTCTTCTCTTTTCCTGGCCAGAGTCTCATACTACTTGTACTGCAGCAGTCGTGCTGTAATGGCATGGACATATGGTATGGCTGGACCATCTGTGTGAGGCTGTGTGGAAGATGGGGAAGGACTCGTGTGCCCTCCCACTTGTTTTTATTCACCAGAAACAGTAACTCTATTTGAACTAAAGCTGTTTGTTAATTATAGCTAAATTCAGGAGAAAAAAAGTTTCTGATTAATAAGAAAGAAATGCAGAAATTTCATAACAGTTCATTTCAGCATTTCCAAAATGAAGTGTTTGGCTTTTCTGGGTTAGATTCAAAAAGCACATTAAACAATAATCCATAAAAAAACAAAACAAAGCAAACCAACCAGAGAAGAAAATGATGGCATATAGTCCATAGCTGGGGCAGTCTGTTTGCGTATGAGGAGCATTTTGAACATCTTACCTTCCTGGAGAGGGCACTCACTCACCTTTGAACAAGAGAGTCATTCTGACTTGTCCTTTCTGTCCCCATGATAGTTTGTTTACTTCAACCCACCCCGGAATTCCCAATACCTGGGTGGTTAGGAGGTACACAGTCTTGGTTTAACATCCTTGCTCTGACTCAAGCTCAAAGAAAAAGCATCTCCATACTCCTTCTCAGCTATAAATTAAGAAAAAGAGCAACAATAGGTAAAAATTCTGAATTCAAACCACATAACCTTTCTTAGTCTCCATTTTAGCCACTGGCCTGAAAAATCAAGTCATGGACTGAATGAATTCACACAGACCAAATCTAAGTGTTAGTAAACCCTGTATACTTCCACAAAAAATACCTATCTTTAGTTCCTCGGTGTTGTCCAATGAAATATCATTGCATTAAGTCTGTGAGAAACAAGGTCAAACAATGACTTTCACAGAAGATTTAGTGAGGCAACATTGTTCTAGAAGAACTCTTCTTATGCTCTAGAAGAACTGAAAGATCTATGTAAAGTCATCTTTGAAAAATCTTTTGAAAAGATACTTCACTTCTTTCAAACATATACTTTAGCTCATATCTCAAATAACAGTCTAGTAAGGCCTTGAGCCTGCAAGTGGGGATCTAAATTTATAGTACTGTCAAGAAGTTATTAATTTCTAGGAACAGCATATAAATGTGGACAAGAAACATCAAGGTCAGTGCTTGCTTTTACAGTGGGTATGCAAATTAAGTGCAGATGTTATGAATTTGGCCATTTCTGATCAACACCCAGCTCCTGACATATAAACATTATTAAATTAAGCTTCTGATAACATTTGCGGATGACACCAGCTTGGGAGGGAGGCTTGATTTGCTCGAGGATAGGAAGGCTCTACAGAGGGATCTAGACAGGCTGGATCATTGGGCCAGGGCCAATTGTATGAGGTGCAACAAGGCCAAGTGCCAGGTCCTGCACTTCAGTCACAATAACCCCATGCAACACTACAGGCTTGGGGAAGAGTGGCTGGAAAGCTGCCTGGCAGAAAGGGACCTGGGGGTGCTGAATATGAGCCAGCAGTGTGCCCAGGTGGCCAAGAAGGCCAACGGCATCCTGGCCTGTATCAGAAACAGTGTGGCCAGCAGGAGCAGGGAAAGGATCGTCCCCCCTGTACTCGGCACTGGTGAGGCCACACCTTGAGTACTGTGTTCAGTTTTGTGCCCCTCACTACAGGAAAGACATTGAGG
>VYZV01025817.1:48427-77070 GCA_013401275.1 Pandion haliaetus | reverse complement strand
GGTGATAGGACGAGAGGAAATGGCCTCAAGTTGTGGCAGGGGAGGTTTAGATTGGATATTAGGAAAAATTTCATTACTGGAAGGGTTCTCAGGCATTGGAACAGGCTGCCCAGGGAAGGGGTTACATCACCATCCCTGGAGGTATTCAAAAAGTGTGTAGACAAGGCATTTCAGGACGTGGTTTAGTGGGCATGGTTGATGGATGGACTCGATGATCTTAAAGGTCTTTTCCAACCTAAATGTTTCTATGATTCTATGATTTGACTAGATCTCTATATCTGACACATCTTCCCAATCATTTGCTCAAACTAGCTGGTAGTAGGAATTACCATTTCATGTGTCTTTCAGTGAGGTATCAGAGATTGTTTTCTCACCAGTTCCTGAACCCAAGCAGAGAATCCCCTCTTTGGAGTTTGCCCAGATTTACCTTTTCTTTAACTTTTTCTGCTCCTTCCTTCCTGTACACGTATTGAAAATAATGCTATATGTATACTAAACTATGGGTTTTCCATATTATTGCATCATTGTACCAAGAAATTCCAAATTTGATTAGATAATCTCTATGAATGAGCAGCCCTCCAGAGCTTAGGTAAAGTTGCAATTTTTTCTTGCAGAAGACACACTAATGTTAAAAAAAAAGGGCCACCTCAGTTTTTTGGAATCACAATAGGAATTAGCTTCAGCCACAGGTGAAATTAAATCAAATGTACTAATTTAAAAAATCAAATAAAGGAAACCCTGGTATCTTTATCTAAGGAATTTCAGGGATGCCACCCTTAAAGATTACTGTAATACAAAGAAATGGTGGGGTTAAATGCTGAACTTATTATACTTATAAAAAAAAATAAAGTTGATGTGTGTAATCTAATATAAACCCTGTTAATTTTTTGTTTTTCTTGCATCTCTCATGCTTATTCTCTCTCCAAGTCACTTGGCATTCATTCCACAGTAAACCAATTACTTCAGTGCTCTATTAGATTTACATTCACTGCTTTCAGTCAACTCTCTTATATTCATGAAATCTTATTCATGATGCACAAGAACAAGCCCAAAGAGAACTGAAAACTAAGGGATTGGCCAGGTTTGATAGAAACTATGGAACTGAACCACAGCTAAAGTCAGTCCTTTCAAGGCTGCAGGGAAGTTCTCCAGAGGCACCCAGCGCTTAACTCACTGTGACTGCAGTGGCAGTATTCAAATGTGTATGACCAGATCGAGATCTTACATCTATTTCTCACCATTTTAGGTTTCTGTTCTAGTTTGTCATCAGTCAGCTCAGACATCAGACATGGATATATCCCTGCACATAGCTGGCTTGAGCAGAGATACCAGTGGAGGGTCAAGATATGAGAGGGGATGAGGAGAGCCTCCTGACTTAGTAAGACCATTGAAAGCTCAACCACAGTCATCAACTGCATCCTTACAAAATGCCAAAAGTCATTCTATCTCCATTGTAAGGAAGTTGAGTAACAATCTTGTGAGAAGATAGCAAACAAGTAGTTTAAAAGTAGTTGTAATTATCAAGCTTGACAGCCTTTGAGATGACAGCTATTTTATCTTCACCAAGTTGAAACAGGACTGCTCAATATTGGTATTTCTCTTTGCCTTTGCACTTATCTCTTCCGTGTCCCTTCTCTCACTTTCTCTCTCAATGTAATAAGCTGAAGTTTTGTTACAAACTGCTATAATTTCTCAGTAATCTGAGAGGATAACCACTGCTGCAGTTTTGAGGTTGCCAGCAATTCCTGCTACTGGCAATTTTCCGACAGTCTTGTTAAGAAAGTTGCCACAATTTTACCACAAATAGTAAGTCTGTGGCATACTCCAGAATTTGCATACAATTGCTGTTAGCTTACCAAAGCGATCGTTTCTGTTAACAATAGTGCTCTAAAACTGCTTGAAAATCATCAGGCTTCAGCCAAGCCAATCTGGTTTACATTATACAAAGTATTTCAATGTGAAACCTTTTAATAGAAATCATCACTAAAGTCACTTTGAGATCATGCCTGCTATCTGCAAAACTTGAAAAACTAATTGTATACTTGCTTTTTTGATTATTTGTACTGGTTTTTCCACAAAAAATCATTGGAAGCATGTTTAGCCAAAATTTAAGTACAAGTTATTTTGTTAACATTATTAAAATGCATATTCAGCAAATTCATTTGGCTGCATTAGCTTGTACATTCATGCAGCTTCTGAGTCCTTACACTGCGTTACTAGTAGTTCAGAAGAAAATCTATACTGAATTGTGTTTGTGTTGCCTTTTGATTTCATAGGTTAAATAGACATTATATACAAAGTAAATTACAAAAAATCTAAAGCTATTAAAAAACATTTGTAGTGATATTTAGAACGAGGTGAAACTGGTTTCGTTAAGGATTTTTAATGAAATGTGATAAAACTTCACCTAAATTGATTAATTTGGACAAAGTTTCAGTTTGTAATGATTTATTTTGCTGAGCACACCCAAAATTCCATGGATTGTCATGGTTTCCATTATATTAATTTTGCTATACCTGTAGAAGTATAAAATTAATTCTCCAAAACAAATTACATTTTAACTAATGATTTTTTGTTGGGACATTCTTCCTGTAATGCACAAGTCTTACACTTTCATTTGAGTTAGGTTTTCAAAAAGACTAAACATTAAAAAGTTTTCTGTAGAAAACTAAAAAAGTGAGATTTGTTACCAAAGCTGTTCTTGCAGTAAGTCCAGCCATTTGGCATATAGTTTCTCAGCTACACATATAAATCAGGTGTGCCATTGCATGTACATTTTGCTTACACTCATGCTTGATCTTGTTTTATGAGTTAGCATATCGCTGAGAAGGATGGAACAATTTAAACACTCTGAAGGGTTTTGGTTTTGATCTAAGAAAACATTGTGGCTGGGCATATAGGAAAAGTCCTTCCTAAAATGCTAAGGGAATCTTTTTTTTTTTTTTTAATAAGAAAAAAAATCACCTATTCAGCAGGTTTTAATTCTTTCAGAGGAGCTTGACAGTATATATCAAATTGTCCAGTTATTAAATGCTGACACTATAACGAAGGTGCCTTCTCTCATGATTATATCATTCTCTCCGTTACTGAAAAGACTTTAGCCCAGCCATCCTTTTAATGGTGTTTTCTTTACTACAAAGTGCTATGTTTTACTGATAAAAATGGAACCAGTCTGTTCTTTAAGGTGGAAATTAATTTTCCAAACCTCTGCTATTTTGAAGGCTGGCACAAGGGTAAATCTACAAATCCCAGTTAATTTCACTGGCGTTGGCTGTCCTTGAAACAAAACAGATGCTGGTGTTTTTAGTCTGTACTACTCAATTTGAATTTTTGGATCCTGGAAACAAATTAAAAGTGATAGGACAATTACTGGGAGCTTTCACTTATATTACCTTTAAGCATCTAACTAGCATTAGACTGCTTAATTTTGAATTGAGACAGAGCATGGCAAGGCCACTGTGGTCAGGACCCTCACTATTTATTCTCTTCCTTCTGACAGTGGATATCTAACAAAGTGTTGTAAATAAATGGACAAACACTGAGCTGAAAAATATGTAAACATTGACATCCAAAATCTTTAGCTTAGGACTCATCTCAATTTATTTAATAACAAGATATATAGCATTAGTGCTATTTCCACATGTATTTAATCTTGTGACAGCCAGCTTGGGCAGGTTGATAGAAGAGACCGCTTTCAAAAATCTTAAAACGAAATTAATTGATCATCAGTTAATGAAGATCTTGACTACCAGTAAAATATTTCCTCAGAATGACTCATCGTCATAACAAGTTATTTCTTCCTGACCTAAGGGCAAGTAAAAATTTGTCACACAGTCCAACAGTGCTTACACTAAACATATTCTTAATTAGCACTATTAGGACACTCTTTTATTTGTCTGTGGCCATGCTGATGACTTCATAAATTCTCTGACTACTGTTTTTGATATAGTACTGGCTGCTATATTACTAGTACTGTGCTGCTCATTTTTCAGTTTCAGACTGAAAGGCTGAGGTGTCCTCTTGCCTATGGGCTTGAGCCCATCCCATACTGCAAAAAAAATTGCCTTAAAATACTACTAAGAAACATGGATTTGGATGGTTTTCTTTACCCTAAGAAAGTGGAACAATTATGACCATATTAAAGAGTTAGGGGGTTCCCCCCTCTTACTACTATACTTATAAGACAAAACAGAGTTTCTCGGTAGACTTACAGTATGATTTTGACTATTACACACAGAGTGGACAGCAACTAGATTTAAATAAGTCTTGCAGGTTCCTCTAGATGGGGTGTAATGGTCCTGCTGAGACGTACCATGTTCCAGGCCCCCAAGGAATTATTTAATCCTTTCCTTCTTCCTCTTTTCCAGTTTTCACCCTTCCTTACAGATACAATATTACACCTATTTATAATAAAGTTGATTTAATTAAAAAGGTGCCTTTCAGCAGATGAGCCTTTGGGTCTGTCTCTAAATTACCCTGTTAATATGGTCTCCTAATCAGAGTGCTGGAGCTTTGTATGAACTCCTCCTCTTCTCAGAATGATCCAGTATACATTATTATTACAAAATGTTAAAAGCAGCAATGTAGCATTATGTGAGTATTTATGCAACCATTCAATGTCCATGGAGCAAAATGATAGTCTGCGATTGTATTCCTGCAGAAAGTATTTCCTTCTTTAAATGCTTGAGCTACTTTTTTGGCATGAAAAAATTGCCTGTTTTTTCCTAGCATATCAACATGCATGAAGTTTAGCACAATGAAGTCACCATAGCTCCTGTTCTAACTCAGTCTGCACAAGTCCACTTTACAAGGACTTTGTCGTGGTTTCGGTTGCAGCCCAGCTGGTAACAAAGCACCATGAAGCCGCTCACTCACTCCCCACCCCCGCGCCTGGCCACGTTGGGATGAGGAGAAAATACAAAGGCAGGCTCGTGGGCCGAGACAAGGACAGGGAGGGATCACTCCCCACTTATGGTCATGGGCAAAAGACAGGCTCAACTTGGGGAAGAAACAAAATCAATTTAATTTACTGCAAATCAAATCAAAACCAAGGATATTAGGAAGGAAAACCAAACTTCAGAACACCTCCCCCCACCCCTCCCTCCTTCCTGGCTCAACTCCAGTCCCGATTCTCTCTCCCTCCTCCCCCCGGCAGCACAGGGGAACGGGGGATGAGGGATGGGGTCAGCTCGCCACACATTGTCTCTGCCGCTCCTTCCTCAGGGGGAGGATTCCTCACTCTTCCCCCGCTCCACCGTGGGGTCCCTCCCACGGGAGACAGTTCTTCACGAACTTCTCCAGCATGAGACCTTTCCGCGGGCTGCAGTTCATCACAAACTTCCCTGGCGTGGGTCCTTTCTGCGGGCTGCTCTTCCGTCACACACTGCTCCAGAACGGGATTTCCCATGGAGTCACAGCCCTTTTCGGGAGCCTCCACTCCACCATGGACCTCCATGGGCTGCAGGGGGACAGCCTGCTGTATCACCATGGGCTGCAGGGCCATCAGCCTCCTCAGGCACCCTCCTCCCCCTCCTTCTTCACTGACCTCTGTATCGGCAGAGGGGTTCCTCTCACGTTCCAACCCCCACACACTGCTGGTTCCCCTTCTTAAATATATTCTCCCAGAGGTGCTACCACTGTCACTGGCTGGGTCGGCCTGGGCCAGAGGTGGGTCTGACTTGGAGCCGGGGGAGCTTCCAGCAGCTTCTCACAGGAGCCACCTCGGCAGCCCCCTCCCTCACTACTAAAAAAATCCCCATGCCACACAAACCCATAACAGACTTCTGTTTGATTGTCATGATGCATCAGTGAAACAGGGTAGTCTCTTCAACCATGAATCACTGCTCTAGACCTCACTGCACTTCTGTGAGATGGTTACTGTGTTTCTCCAGTCTCATGCTCAAATATCTTCTCTTTCTTCTAGAAACTCAGAAGCTTGACTATACACATCACATTGCACATGATCTCCTAACCAGATGCAATGATCAACCTAAAGAAAAATCATGTAACAAACATGAAATGAGACAAACTTTCTTCTGATTATTCAATCTTATTTCATATTCCTCAACTTAGAAGAATCATTTGCAATTCTTTTCACAAAGGAATTTGTCTTATTATCTGCACACAATAGCTAAGCACTATTCACCCACTTGGTCAGAGCTCTAGCCATTCATTGTAAGTTTTTAACAAAGAAGTGCATTCAATTTCCAAGGCAACCTGCTGCTTTTACTCTAATTCACATCATCATTGGGATATTTTAATGGTTACTCCAAACAGATAAACAGTAGAGAAGCTAGACTGAAAGAGATCAAAGAAAAGTTGAGAATCACAGGTAGAAAATAATAGGTACAGTCTGAAAACCAGTCTCTCATGAGTTCTCATGCATCACCACTGTTTGCTGGGTCTGTGGAAGACAAAACGGCTCTGCGCTTTATCTCAACTGCTGCTTCAGTCAATACTTCCTTTGTACTGTCCCTCAAGGGAAACTCTTCATAAGATTGGCTGACACTCAGCAGTTAAGCAGACATGAAAAAGGTTGCTTAAGATTACAGGAAGAGAAGTGCTTCTGCATGTGGTCCTATATTTTTGAGTGAGAAAAACCAAGTCACAAGACTCCTTCCACTTCTATCTTTCCATTTCAAACTTCCCTCACTGTTACATACCTATAACATCTATGCTACTTCTGTTTATGTTCACATAATACCTGCACAAAGACTGCCTACAAATATTCCCTTATTTGCATCTGGTTAGGAATTCCATCCCAGAGTGTGACTGAGCCATATTCACCCCTGAAGCATCCATGTGGTATTGAAATTCAGTCTCTGAATTTGCCATGTTTCAAGCGGTTCTGTGCTAATCACTGTACCTCCTGTAATTTAAATTGTTTCTTAATTGCATTAGGAAGAAATCAGATTAAACTCTTTTCCCTGTTCCCATCAGCAGAAGCTGTTGATGGAATATGCTCAGTCATAGTGGACCTGCCAGAATGAACAGACTGTGGTTTCCTGTTCCAGAGGAAGGAAACAATTGGTTTTTCCCACAGGCACATAAAAGAGGCTGCTGCTTTGTAGGTAAACATAAGGGAAGGTGTGGAAGCCACGTACTTCCTTTTGCAGCCAGCTCATTGGTAAAAGACCAAGATTACTCTGCACGTATCTGAAATTAATTCAGGCTCAAGTAACCCAAGATGAAAATCCAACTGCTGACAAACTATAGCTTTTGAAATACACACCATGTCTCTATTTTGAGCAATGGAAAATTTACCTGGCAAATTTTGATTACACCAGCAAATAGAGATGACAACAATACTTAATTCTTCTATATCTCCTTTAGTTCTTAGCTATAAAAAACTCTATAAATATAGGCAAATATTTATACTGTTATGCTGCATCTTCAAAAAATGAAATCACTTTCTGCTTAAAATTAAAAGCCCAGCCAATGTTGCATAAAATATCAGTAGCAGCTAGATTTCTAATGCTGCTGTTTCTTCATTAGATGATTTAAAGTGTATACTGAAAAGCTTTAAAAAAAAAATCATGAGTGATCATTTCAGTTCCCTGATCTAGGCAGCCAACCTTAAAGATATTCCTCCAAATGACATGTTGCATGTCCTCACTATCCAGCTTTGGCAGATCCAAGAAAAAAAAACCTCATGGTTTAGTTGCTTTAAATGACCCACACTGTCATAACAGATGATTGACACAGCCACTGAATCTATGGTGTAGTGTCCCAACTTTGGATATTCATCTGCTGACCTGCAGGTTCTTAGAAAGGAGCTTTCTCATTTGTGTTTTAACAACTTTGAAAAAGATAAATCACAAAAAAAATCTATGCTTTCAGCTTCTAATATCCCTCTTTAATTTAGATTGCTTAATATTGCTGACCATTTCTCATCTTGCATTATTTATATTGTTTTAAATCTTCAGGATCACCTGAAAAAATAAGATGCTTGGACTATACCCCATCAAAACTCTCGCAGGCTGTTATCACTTCTAGGGAAAAAGGGCACAAAATGAATCTGCACCTGATTTCAGGATGCTACACGTCCAATTCGGGGTTTCTTGTATTTTAGGGCACCAGAGGCAGCTTTGGGTTCTGTGGTTTTATGCCTGCAAATGGAATTGCTATTGACTTTTCACAATCTATTTTGTAAGACCTTATATGTTATGTTTCATTTTCTAGTTTGCCTGTAGTTTGAGAAAAGCACGTATAACTTTACAGCCATTGAAATGCTGCAGTAGTAGGTGAAGCAGAGGGACAGAAGCAATCCAGGGTCTCATCAGGTCTATTTACTTTAAACAGAGTCTTGTCCTGGTCCCTTACTGTCATATGGATTTTTCCTTGATAATCTGTGAATGGTACTTTAGCTTTCCTGTACACACTTTTTTGGCTTACCAAAAAGCAGAACACTGGACCCCCACTTGTTTTTATAATTTCCTTTACTCATGTTATACCTTTATGATGATCAGGAACCACAGAGAACCTTGAGCTCTTATGAAACTTTATAGACAAGCCTCTTGGTACAGCAGCATCCCATAGGGCATGTTTCCCCCACACAGAGCATGACCCTACTTCCCCACTTGAGTCAACAGAGGTTTGGCCACTGAGTTCAGTGGCAGAAGGATGAGGCTCTAATGCTTCACCAGTTACCTAGTTGTTCAACTGCTGCAGAGCTGGTAGGACAGTAGGAGCTCATACGACACTGTGACGTAGGAGTCTTCAGTTTCATACAGCCTTGCAATGCTCTTAGCCTCATCAGAGAGCCTGATAATCCTCAGATGATACTGTTGGCTTCTTGCATTGTTGCCTGGTAATGAAAACAGAGAAATGCTTCCAGCAGTTAGCCATCACCCTTCAGTCCTTAAGGGAAAACACACATGTGAAGAGAAGCACACAAACATGCATGCATGTGCATGCACACACACATATGGCTCACATATATCACAAAAAGACTGGCCAGAGTTATGGCTGGCCTGTGGAAAATCTTATCTGGGTTAGATTAAAATATACCTCACCTCTTAAGCCTTTTTCCTTCATGAACGTGCTCATCTTGTTACCTCAGTGAACCACATTTTGTCCAATGCCTTGTACGTTTGAAAAATTATATGGTTAAGCAAGATATTTCATAATCATTAATCTATAGTTAACTCAGCCTGCTGTATTATGCAATACTATGAGGAACAGCTGGGGCCCACTAACCCGAAAGCACTTTTATGGTTTCTCTTAAGGGCCATTAAATCGATGTGATGAGAGCACAGCTGGAAAAAATCCTGCAAAAATTTATCAGATCCCACACAATATGTAAAGGGACCACTCAGTGCAATTGCAGACTCAGCACCAAGCCCTCTCAGTTGAAAGTGCAGGTGGAGGAACATTTATAGCACAGCTCATATACAGTCCTGAAAATGCCTGCTGCCTCTCCCTTTTCCCTTCTCTATGGTGTTTTCCATTTGGGCCTCACTAACTGCCATAATTTCTGTGGATCCCTTAAGGGTAGATTAATGGGATCATGAAAGCAGCCTTTTCAGCAATTGCCACGCTGCCTGCGTGAGCTGTTCAAGGTGCAACTTCCTAACGTTAACGGAGGGGACGCTGGCAGTGCTGCCCCACTTACCTCAAGCACACTCTGACAGGGGTCTGGAAATCTCACATTTTCCTCCTTCACATTTTGAAACAGAAGGCAGAAAAGAGGAAAAAGCTATTAATCCCTGAAACCCACATGTTTCACGACTGTTCACACATCATAGATAATGCAAAATAATTAAGAAGGAATGCTGTTACTGAATTATAATGTCCTGCAGAATTAACCTCTGATGAAATAAAGCAGATTAGGAAGTGAAAGGCATATTAATCAGAATAGAGCAGACAAATAAATAAATCACTATACCTGCTTCATGGATGTCTAATGGGTTTTAAGCCCCAGAGCAATTTCTTTAACACCTTTCTTAAATGCCTATTAAGGACCTGATCCTAGGAGTCTGTCAAGGCCAGTGTAGTTCTGTCTTGGACTTAACAGTCTCTGGATCAGATACATAAGTGAATCAAATGAAAATACAGGAGAAAGAGAAGAGCTAAGTATTGAAAAAACTCCAGAGGTAGGGGCAAAAGAGAGGAAATACATTCCAAAAGGGACATTACAAAAAAAAGCGAGCACACTTCTGGGAGAATCCAAGCAGTGGTCCATGGGTATTTTTGCACACTTGTGCAAAAGTAGTCATTGCACATGCCTGATAATCACAACTACTGGGCTATGATCTAAATGCACATTAGAAAAACTCTACATTAGAGGCCGTGATTCTACCAGACCTTACATTCAAATCTATGCAAGGCAGTAGACAGGTGTCTTCCTAGTGCTCTACACAAGTGGCTGGTACAAAGCCAGATAGTTTATACATCTAGACTCATCATGAATGTTTTTATTTAGTTTCCTTCCTGTCTTCTCCAGAATGAGCAACCCACATAGTCTGCTTCCCTTCTTTGCTCCGCTTTATTTGTGAGACTGCGCTCTCTTTGAATAAGATGCTCATGAAACAGCTGCTGTGTTCAACACTGCAACATTACCAAATAGCTTAGAGTAGGAACTAAAATTAAACAAACAAAGAAAAAACAGACTGGAAATGTGTATGTGTGGGTGGGAGGGTTTTGAAGTAGAAATGAAGACAACTGCCAAATTAGAACTTAGCTATATACACCAAAGCTAGCAGCTTTCCACTTGCAAAGGGAGCCATGATCTTAAAGGATCATGTTTTGGCAGATTGCACATGGACAGTAATTACAGAATAGCACATAGTCAGCATCATGCACATATGAAAAATATATATGCATTTGTATAATAAGTATGCTTGTATATATGTGTGTGTGTTTGTATGTGGGTGTAAAAATGTTATGTGCATGATTTATGTCATATGTCTTAATCTGTGCTGTATTTCATATACATATGAGACTTAGATATGCACGCATACAAAACATGTATCTCATAATATCACACTGCATTTTGATTAAAGATCACATCCTACTGAAACATTTTTCTTTTTTCCTGTCACCTCTCCCAGACAAGACCAAGATGAATCTGGTTTTGTGTAGTTTAGGAAGACTGAAGGACTCCCAGAGCCAAGATGAATAAACCCTTTTTCTGAACCACTGAAGTTTATGGAAGATTTGTCACTGCCTTCAGTGGGTGCAGGATCAAGTCCTTCTAGGATGGCCTAGGAAGACCAGGATCATACATTCATGCAAAAAGCTGTGCTTGAGTGGAGAAAGCAGCTCCTTCTGCTCCCTGGGACTTCTTTATAGGATTGTGTACCCATACAGCAGGAGCCACAGGGAAGAACAGTTTGGAGTGAAGAGGGGAGAGGGAAAAGTGGGTGACACAACAAATACCCACCTCCAGGCAATGCACTCAAAAGAAAATTTTGCTTCACACTTTGCTCTCTTTTCCTTCTTACTCTTACTTTTTCTGGAACTGCACTGAAAAAAGCCAAGGTCTTTATGGAAAATCTCCCTTACAGACATGATGCTTGAAGTCTAGAAGAGTAACACAAACAAGAGATCCAGGGCATGGCTGAGGAGAGGGACAGTTGGTGCTCATATTCAATAATTCTTTAAAATTTTATGTCTCCCCAATGCTATTCTTTGTGAGTATGCAAAAGGTTCCACATTCTCCACAGAAAAGAGGCTTAAAAAAACCCAAAAAACACTTAGTTTTCAAAAGTACTATTGGTTCTTAAACATATTTTGACAGGCTTGCTGCTATTAAAGTATCTTGACATAACCAAATCAGAAATACCCTCTGCAGTATTTCATGGTTCTTTTTACTGAGGAAGTCTGAAGTGAGTTTCCAAACCCAAAGCAGGGGAAGTACAGAATTTTTGAATTTTAGAAACACAGAAAACCAAGACTCCCTAAGGTATACAAAAATGTAGAGGGAGAAATTCTATCTTCCAAGGTTTGCCAAATGAAATGGGGAAGAGGGGGAATTAATTCTTTTCAGAAACAAAAGAGAAAACAGAGAAGAAAAGCCTGGGACATGAGCACCAAGCAGGCAACAGAACAGCTTGTTGCAGCATGCATTCTCTCCACCAGAAATGCAGTCTAGCACTGGATGCTCTCAGCCCATTAGAGTATTGTACCTTTAGATTGAGACATTACACACAGGAGTGACCAGTAGAAAGCTCTTCTACATTTGTACATTGACATGTGGCACACTAATAACTGTTACGATGTGTCAGGCTTATCAGGTCTGTCAAAAATCCCAGTAGAGTCCCAAGGATTTGCAAATATAATCTAGTTCAGATTCATATTCAGCTATTAATGGCAAATGAAAGATAGGGCAGACACTGACTTTCTTGCCACTTCAGCTTCCAAGAGGATGTCTTGCTGTGTTAATTCTTATTCATATCCAGACCACCAGAAAAGTATGAAGTGCTCATATCCTCTTAATTATATTTCAAGATAATATGTGGGTAATGTGGCTTATTCATCTTCACTAAATATGAGCAGTGCTTCAATATTATTTCTTTCAAGATTTCTCTAAATATTTTGTGATCCCTTAGATCAAAATCTGCTCCTTGCAATTTTGATCCCATCTGTTTGATTTTATCCAACTTCTTACACTTTAAGTGTATTTTTCAAGAAGGAATACTTTCTTTCTCTCCTTTAAATCCTTCCTCCTCATCATCCATCCCAAATCAATGTTTTTAATTAAAAATAAACCTGATTCAGGGTTGCTGGCAAACTCCTATGTTCGTTCTTGATATCTTATTCAAAATGAATGAAAATTTGAAGGTCCCTGCAGGATTAAATTTCAGAGATAGTAAAAAACTCTTACCAGAGATTTGTCAAAGCTAAAACTTTTTTTTTTTTTAAGTATTGTCCCAAAAGCAGTAAGATACATGGGTATGCAAGGGACAAAGGATATTATAGAGGAGAATGTAATAACTTCTCCCAGACAGAACAAAAATCTTCCTGAGTTCATTGATTAAAGTTTGGAAATTAAGAGGTATTACTGGAAGTCCATGAAGAACTGGCTATTCTACTTTTAAACCAAAGAGTAATGGCACAAGGATTTCTCCATTCTGTGTTCTGTATCAGAGAGATTCAAAGAGGACCTACACATGCAACAGAGCACTTTGTTTCCAATATATCTGACAACTTAACTAGATCACCTTGCTTATAAAAAAACAACATGCAAAAGCTTTTAACATCTGACGAAAAAAAAAAACCCCACAACCCAAAACCCAATAGCAAATATATCCCTAAGTGGAAGAGTGCTTATTTGTTATTACTGATTTGTACTGTCTGGTATGTGCTCTCATCTTCTGTGGCATAAGTATGACTTACAACCCACTAAAGGCTTAGCCTTCACTTCCACGGGGGCAGTTCATAAAGTCAGAATTCAACAAATTAAATTAAATGGACAGTTGCAACCGACTGTCTGATGTCTTCTGATTGTCATGGTATATCTAGGACTCACAAAAACCCCCTCTGTTTCCTATCCTAACTTGGATCAGGCTCCACAAAAAGCAAGGCAAGAATAATAATTCCCTTTATCTGTTTCTTTATTCCCCTTGAATTCCCTCCCTTTGTCAAGGTACACCCACTCATAATTGAAAACCCAGTGAACAGGGGTTTAGAGGACCCATCTTTAGTTGCCAATTCTCACTGGAAGGTGGAAGAGTACTCAAGTACCAGGCCGCTTTTGATATCACCTATAATGAAATTAATTCATATCAAATTACATACCAATGAACAATTACTTAGTCTTTGGGCAAAGACATCTGCGCCTACAGCATCATGGTGAAGGAATTCACCAGGAGGAGTCAGACACAGATTACAGTCATCATCAGATGAACCCTGAAAATAAAATAATATACTAGAACTCAGGTGAATTCCTTAATTGCTATACAATAGTCTTTATTTCTGTTTTCCTTTTTCTTTATTTGGGCCGTTGCATGCTTCATCAATCCACCTGAAAGGTAAAAGAAGACAGTAAGCACCACGATCTCCTCTCACATTTTTATAAGGGCTGGCTTAGAGAATTCGGAGATGTAAACCAAAGTAGAGAAAAGCACTGTCTTTCAACTTCAATTCATCTATATACTCTACATTTCTCACTACACAGTGATTCTGTTTAGATTAATACACTACACAGAATTCTGTTTTCCATGGATACCATCTCTCTCCCTCTCTACTGTGCAGAGAGCTGCCTTGGCTAGCTGACTTGGCACTAGCGGGCAGAGAGACACCTAATGAATTCCTCTAAGTAGGTACCATGACTTAGACAACTACTGTGTCAAAATATTACTGTGATGCAAAAGGTCAGATTGATGACCCTTTGAAAATGTCTCCTTAGTCCAAGAATCTGTCCTACCACCAAGAAATGAACATTCCTGACAACATGCTGTTAATGCACAATGGAAAATTTGATCAACTGCCTCCTTCACACTACTTTGCAAATGACTTTCTGCTTGGGAAAGCACTGTGTAAGCAATATTTCTTTCCTGATATATGGAATGTTATTCAAAA
The DNA here is from genome assembly GCA_013401275.1 of Pandion haliaetus. Lineage (NCBI taxonomy): Eukaryota > Metazoa > Chordata > Aves > Accipitriformes > Pandionidae > Pandion > Pandion haliaetus. Next base: position 62,547 of record VYZV01025817.1, on the reverse strand, counting down.
TGAAAATCCAGCCCTCCCTTTGAAAGACTACTGCCTGTGACATTTCCTTTTAAAAAGCATGAGGACTGTACGCTGACAGATTCTCATCTTATTTACTGAGTTTTTCTTCCGTTAACTTATAAAATATTAGCATGATGTGCTGGTCCTGAATTTACCATGAGATCAGAGCAGCAGGGAAGGAGCTGATGGAAAACAACTATCGCTTTTACCCACAACTGCTTGCACTTTTCTAATACCTTATCCAAAACGTTTAGCTGTATTTTGACATTTGGTGGTAGGTGATACTTCTTAGTGACAGTACCATGAAAGTTGAATTGCATCACCTATCAATATTCTTTGATATATATGGGCACATACCTTTGGTGGGTTTAGCAGTAATACACATAAATAAAAATGTGGGCATTTAAAACAGGTGTATCCTTCATTAGAGGGATAGAAAATGTGTTATTATCATTTGTTGCTGCTAAACACGTTGGCCACAAAATACTTGCCTACTTTACCAATTGGAACCTAAAAGAAAAGAAGTTGAGAGGAATGAGTTAGAAGAAATATGGCTGAAACAAAAACCCTAAAACTAAATTCAAAGTTTTCTCCGAATTTCAGCGGCTTTAGATCGACTTCCCTTACATAAGTCCAAGTAGCAGAAATGACAAGTTAGTTCAAGAGTTTATGAGTTGTAAATGTATCTAGATGACAGAAAAATAGCATTATACATTCACGTCTGAGTAAACCACTTACAAAGAGATTTTTTAAGGGGTGTTTATACATTCTTAGTTTCTTACATGATATAAGTACTGAAATAGAAACTTTCCCAAACAAAATGGAAATTGCATCAGCTATCCAATTGGCCTTTAAAACCTTAGGCTATAGTACTGTACTTGTATTTGGGTGTTTGGGTGTTTTGTTCTCCAAAAGATTATCAAATGGCAGCCAGAGACAGCTCAAGGTATAGATCCTGCTTCTCTCAGGCTGTCAATCACGTAACAGCTGCCATTCATCTTGAGCATTCATCTGGAAGGAAAGATTTCTTGTCTGCTTTTTAAACTTTGTGTAAATAACTTTTTTTAGATGGGACTAAGAAGCACTGACACAGGAAAAGCAGATAGTTCCCTAATCCATTGGTGTCAGTAACATTACACTGTATGGCCATCGTTCAGCAAGGAAAGTCAGATGGGGAAAAAAAAAAGCCACCTCTCTACAAGCACAACTGCATTTAGAAAAAAATTTTCAAGCAGCATTCTGGTCTGCTTCCCTAGCAACCAGGAGAGGGATTTTTGTGGGGGAACTTCAGAAACCAGATTATACTGCATACAATCCCATAGGTAACATTTATAATATGATTATGTGGGAAAGTATGAGTGATCATGGTATTGGCCATTAGTCTGAATCTATTTTGAGTGGTTATGAATAACAGAGCAACAGAATTTCAATGATGGTATGGTAAAAGCCATTGATGTTGTCTGGTAAAATATGAAAAGAAGGCCTAATCTCTCAGCCTGCCTCCTTAGGAGAGCTGCTCCAGCCCAGCCCCTGATCATCTCTGTAGCGTTCCTCTGGACTCGCTCCAACAGGTCCATGTCCTTCTTATGCTGGGGGCCCCAAAGCTGAATGCAGTATTCCAGGTGGTGTCTTACAGGGGCAGAGTAGAGGGGGAGAATCACCTTGCTCAACCTGCTGGTCACGATACTTTTGATGCAGCCCAGGATACAGTTAGCTTTCTGCGTTGTGAGTGCACATTGCCGGGTCATGTTGATCTTCTCGTCAACCAACACCCCAAGTCCTTCTCCTCCGGGCTGCTCTCAATCCACTCATCACCCAGCCTGTATTTGTGCTTGGGATTGCCCCAACCCATGTGCAGGACCTTACATTTGGCCTTGCTGAACTTCATGAGGTTCACACAGGCCTACCTCTCAACCCTGTCAAGGTCCCTCTGGATAGCATCTCTTCTCTCCAGTATGTTGACCACACCACACAGCTTGGTGTTGTCGGCAAACTTGCTGAGGGTGCACTCAATCCCACTGTCCATGTCACCAACAAAGATGTTAAACAGCACCAGTCCCAATACTGACCCCTGAGGAACATCACTCGTCACTGGTCTCCACTTGGACATTGAGCCGTTAACCCCAACTTTTTGAGTGTGACCATCCAGCCAATTCCTTATCAACTGGCCTAGCCGTCAAATCCATGTGTCTCCAATTTAGAGACACGGATGTCATGCAGGAAACTGTCAAATGCTCTGCACAAGTCCAGGTAGATGACGTCAGTTGGTCTTCCCTTATCCACCAGTGCTGTAACCCTGTTGTAGGCGGCCACCAAATTTGTCAGGCACGATTTGCCCTTAATGAAGCCATGTTGGCTGTCAGCAATCATCTCTCTGTTTTCCATATGCTTTAGCATAGTTTCCAGGAGGATCTGGTCCATGATCTTGCCAGGCACAGAGGTGAGACTGACTGGCCTGTAGTTCCCCAGGTCTTCCTTTTTTCCCTTTCTAAAAATGGGGGTTATGTTTCCCCTTTTCCAGTCAGTGGGAACTTCCCTGGACTGCCACGACTTCTCAGATATGATGGATAGTGGCTTAGCTACTTCATCCGCCAGTTCCCTCAGGACCCACAGATGCATCTCATCAGGTCCCATGGATTTGTGCACCTTCAGGTTCCTTACATGGTCTCAAATCTGATCTTCTGCTATGGTGGGTGGTTCTTCATTCTCCTAGACCTTGCCTTTGCCTTCTGTGACTTGGGCAGTGTGGCTGGAGCAGTTGCTGATGAAGACTGAGGCAAAAAAGTCGTTGAGTGCTTCAGCCTTCTCCATGTCCCACATAACCAGGTCTCCTGTTTCCTTCTGGTGAGGACTCACATTTTCGCTAGTCTTTAATTATTTAGAATCACATCTGACTGCAGAAAAACATTTGAAAGCTAGATTGAATGCCTATCTTGTTACTAGTTATATTGTTAATATTTATCTTAAGAATAAGAATGGTTATATTGTGTCAGAACAAAAATACCTTTACTCCAGCATCATGTATACAATATTGGACAATAATGGATGTAGGGAGACATTATAAGATGACAGCTTTTCTAAAATAGCCTTTCCTCTGGCTTTCCTTCCAGTACCCCATAGCTTAGGGACTTGCTGAGGTAGAGGTTGAAGCCTGACCATCAACTGTAATAGCCATAGATAGATCTATCTTCCCTAAATATATGTAATTAGTTTTGGACCCATTTATACTGTGGGCCTCTACAGTATCCTGTGGCCATGAATGCAAACATTTGGTAATGTGTTTTAATTAACTAGACTCATTCTTCTGGCCCAGTTTTGAGTTCATTTCATCTCTATCCAAAATGTTTCAGGTGGGGAGGAGGCAGTGTTAGATTTTTGGTTTGATTTGTTGGTTTTCTAAGAGCTTATTAGAACAAATAAGGATAGCAAACTAGGATTTTATTTGTGGATGTTTTTACTTGTAGCACAAAAGGCTTTGTTGAAAACAACTAATGTAAGATTACTTCTAATGAAAACCAGAAGAACAGGAAAGTGAAGTCCTGATTTCAGTTGTATTTCACATCCCACCATATGTAAGCAGTGATTGGATCACTGGATCTTTAAAATTTTATGGGTAGTGGACCTCAAATATATTCACTTTGGCTTAGCCTAAAATCTCGATGGGCACCAGACTTTATTATGATTTTTTCAATACAGTCCTGTTTAAACCACCTATGCTGGTGTTAAAGACACCTACATAAGAGATAGAGAAAGGACCAAAAAAAAGAATTAGCTCAGCCTGTTCAGACAGCGAAGGGAAATTTGACTGACTGCACAGCCTCCTCTAGGGCTTCCAAAATGGTAGAAAATGTCCATCCATACAATTTTCATTATTCCAGAGAGAAAAGAGAGAAGAATGAGGGAGAAAGTAGCTATTCTCTCAAAAAATTTGAAATCTTTGGATTTATCCCAGTGTGGGTAGATTTTCTTTTCTCTTTTTCCTTTTTTTTTAATTGTTTTTGTTTGTTTGTTTGCTTAATTAGAGTTTTACAGAATGTAAGCATTTTACATGACAGAATCATTTCCCATGCAGCATTGGCCAGGACTGATTGCAACTAAAATTTGACCATTTATGGTTTGGTTTTTTTCTATGTAATTAATGGCTGCCAAATGATACCCCACTATAACAGGTCTAACTTTCCGTCAGTACCACCAAACATAAAAATTAAGCAGATGCTGCCAATTCCCTCATGGTGTCAGAACAGAAACAATCCCAAGAAGGGATGTGATGTCCCAGAGGAGACATGGGCTGGGTCTGACAAAGATCAGACGTGCTTCCATGGTGTAAGCAGGCAAAATCACTGCTGAGCCTTTGCAGTCAGTAAGCAGGCTTTCTGTAGCTGTAAGGACACCTATGTGGGGGACTAGACCATGACTGCATCATCCAAGTCCTCTCTCCTTTACATGGGAGTACTAGCAAGCTTCAGGGTACCAGTGTTCATCTTCCAAGATGATAAGGATTTTGCATATATACTTTCAAACAAGACGTTAATAAAGTGCTGTTGCCCACATTCTTTACTTCTGACAGCAGACCTGCAATTAGGAAGCAGTATTAACCACTATCTGAGTAAACTGGCTACATAGAGATTTGCTCTGGCCACCAGCCTTTGGAGGACTGGTGGGCAAACTAGTGTATGAGATGGACTCAAGCAGCACAATTACCCAAGGATCTATTGTCTAACTCCTTTGAAAGAATTTGGCACAACATTTAGTCTGCATCTGTTCTCCCTGCCTCTCTGTGGCTGAGGTATAAAACCTCTGAATGCAAAAATGTATGCTTGGAAAAAGTAATTCAAACCAAATCCACTCTGCAGTCAAAGGTCACCATGCAGCAGAAAGGACACCGAGACACTTGAATTTCCTATTACTCTAGCAGTGTTGAGAAAGGGGCTTCTGCAGTCAGACTGTCCATTCAGCTATACACAACCCAAATAACACTGGGATACAACAGATCGTTTCAAACAAACATGGTGAGGGGACAGAAATCCTCCACTGATAAAGTTGTTCAGCTTCATATAAGTCAGCAACTGCACCATGGAAAAATATTCACATTTGAGCTGTATAACTTTGTCCAGGCAGACAGTTTGGAAGGTGAGAAGGAAGCCAGGTTAAAGGGTGTGGAGAACAGAGACTGGAAGTATGGTGAGGCTGGAGGAGGGGGGGAGCATAGAAAAGACCTAAGAATAATCATTTGTGGAGTGTAGGTGGGTGGGAGAATGAGGCATTGCAGTGGGAAAGTCAGAGGGCTTCAGAGAGAGCAAAGATTACTATGGTGCAAAGGGAAGAAGATACACTTCCACAGCAGAATAGGCTTCACTTGTTCAGCTATTCATGGAATAACATGTCACATTTGTGGTGGTTTGGAGAGGAGATGGAGCATTTTGTCCAAGTTTGGAACGGATGTGTGAACCTGGAGCAAATAGAGTTTACAGTGCAGAGAGGGAATATCCTCAGTGCATCCCCAGAAATTTTATTACAGACATCTTTCAATGAGAAGAGTGGAGAAAACTGTCTCCTTGGCTGCTGCTATCTCCAGCTATATTTTCCTACTTTCCATTTAGCTCATCAGTTTTGCAGAAATAGCATTAAGCTAAATCAGGCCCTTGCATTTGCCATTTCCAGCTCCTTCTATTCAGAATGCAACTGCAAGAGGAGCACAATGCCATTAAAGTTAACAGCTTTTAAATATTTTATTTCTTTTTTATAGGTCTAATATGCAATAATTGGCAGAACAACTCATTTGGAAATGCGTAGTGCCAAAGGAAAGCATTCAGTATCTTCCCATTCAATGCCCTGAGTATTTTCTCACTCCAGGGTGTAAAAACATTTGTTCTTGATTTACACAGTCATTCCAAAGCCTTGCCAGATTATGCAAAGAACTGTCAGATTTAATGGTGCAAGCGTCTTATTCCTTATTATGGGATCTGGACAAATAAAAGCAATACATTGTAAAAACAGGTAGTGAAGCTACTGCCAAAAGTCATCACAAAAAGATGTTTTTAGTAGTATTCTGTCCTGTCTGCAGTGCCTCTCCCACATCTCAAATCCCTTTAGGGTCCAAGTTTAATCTGCAGTGCACCTGTAAAGTACAACCAATAAACACTATTTTCATTTTATACACACAAAGACACTCCTCTCACAGAGGCTACAGCTTCAGTTCAGTAATGTACTGAGGCAATTGCTTGCTTTTAAGTACACACTAGACCCCCAAATTCATGTTTTAAGGTCCTACTGAACTGACGGCTCAGCAGCTTTCCCCTGCACTTGCAGCAAAATGCATGCCATGCCAGAAATGCAGTATACANTCCTGCTTCTTTGGAGACCGTTCCACTTTGTATAAAATATCTTCAGGCTTATTTAAACAATTCAAGTGATTTATTTGTTTAACACTATGGGCAAAGCACCTTTGACTCTCCAGCCTGCATGACCAGGTAATCATTTACAGCTGGATCATCTTGAAACTGATCTCATCACAAAATCAAAGTGAGACATGAACTCTTGCTAAGCACAGAAGATGACCAGAAGACTGTTACCATGTCCTTCCTCATTAATTCCTGCTTCCTGATACTACTGAGTGATTGTTGCTGGCCACAGAAAAACAAGAAGCTTATTTTAAGTATGTGGAAATAAAACAAAAGAGAGACAAAATCGCTCCCTGAATCTGAATAAGCAGCCCACAATTCAGCTTTTAGGCCAAACAATCTGAAATGATCACAAAAATGTAGATCTGACCTGAAACTGCTAATTGGAGCTGTGAAAATTCTCACTTGGACTCTTTTTCTTTCTTTCTTTCTTTTTTTTAACAGCCTTACAAATATGTGATTTGAATTCTGTCATTAGAAATGCATTTCAGAGCAAGACTGTACTGCTCATTAAGTGAGTAACACCAGCTTTCAGCCATCTCACAGTCTTGCTTCCCAACCTGTAGTCATTTGTGTTGGCAGAGAAACCTTTGCAAAATTTGATATGTAATAAAAGTTAAAATAAGGATATTTTTTGGTTTCCACTTGAGTGTGTCAGGAAACTGGGACTGAAAGATTTATAGTTTTGGGTACAAAAACTAGTTAAGAATTAAGTAAGAAGGCACTTTTTCTCCCCAGGAAAAAAACTCTAGTGTTACAGTCAATAGGATTTTTTCCATCTACTTCTATGAGAAGAAGATGATCAGATTTCAAGATGTAAATGGAAAGGGGAAAAACTCAGTGATCCAACTAACTTACTGCTTTTAATGAGAAGGGAGGCACCTCCCAAAGCTATAGCAATTTATTTGCCTTTATTAAGGAAGGTGCAGTACCGCCTGTCAGGCATCAACACACCTACTTGATTTATACCCCTTCTCCATATAACCTCTGCATGCAATAACAACTGAAAGGGCTGCTGAGAGTTTTATTAGTGGTGATCCCAGAACATAATTTGTCCTTCTTAAACAGAAAGACCAGCACAGGTAAACACTTTCTGTTCCTCTGGCTAATTTGGACCATAAAAAAGCCTGGTGTCTGTGTAGACTTGGCCTCGACAGCTCTACAGAAACATTTGAATACTTTTGAATTAAATTAGTAGTTCCTCAATCTGTGACAGTCATTGAAGTGCGCACCTGGGTATCTCCAGAAAATTACTCCTAAATGAGGATTTTCCAAATCAAAATCAAATCTTGCACTCTCCTTTATTCTCTCTAAGCAATCAAAACGTATTTCATGTGAGACACTGGATAATGGGCTTTTCTGCGTGGCAAGTTATGCTAGTGATCTTCCTAATACAGAGCATCCTTTTTTCTTATTTACAAGTGCTCAGAGTGCTATTGGTTACATTGCTAAAGTCTTGTCTTTCCAAGCAGACAGCACACTTTACTCTTTGACCCTTTTCTATCCTCCTGTCCTCAGCTCCAGTGCTATAGTATGACACTGGCTCCCCTTCTCAAAAGAAAGATAGAGAGAGAGAGGAAAGTATTTTTCACTAAAATAATAGCTCCCCTTTTGGCAACAAACAAAGGAGAGAAAAAATACATCCAGAGAAACTGAACTCCGTAAAAGAGCTTTTTTGCTGTTTGATGACACAGGCATAAAGCCAAAATTCACCCATTGTACTTCATGTTCAAAATTTCTTCACACAGCTCTATACTGCTGACAGCTCTTTAGCTACAGCCATGCTACCGGGCGCCATTATAATAGTTCACCATACCATTATGATGTGTCAATGTTTATGACCTGTATCGCAAAACTGGATGACACTCAAATCTGTTGACTGCCTCTAAATCACTTTTTTGAAAAGACTTAAAGTACTGAGATTGCAACTAGAATTGCTATTGCTCAACTGGCCCCATCTAAACTTTTTTTCATTGAAAGCACAAAAAGGTTACAGAACTGTAAAGCCCATGTGGAACAAAACACAGGAAAATACTTATTGTTCTCATATAGAGGAACACATACAATACCCACAGCTGTATGAAGGCCCAGAGGGCTTTTTTACTGGTGTATGGATGAATTTTTTATTGCTACTGAATAAAGTGTTCTTGACGTAAGTATCTGACCTCTGACACTAGCAAGATTCCCTCTTGGTGGCCATTAGAATATAAATCCTACTTCATGTCTTCTGACTTTAAATGATGTACTATCTGAAGGGGTTTTTAGTGGGAATAAAATCAGAGAAACAAGAGTAAGAAAGTGTCTTATTGCCTGGACATGGGCCAAAGCGGGTCGAGGTGATTTCACTTACCTTAGCCTTGAAAAACTTGAAGGCATGCTGAGCAAAGCAACCTGCTTCACAAGCAAGCATGAAAAGTGAGCAAAAGGAGGAAGGCAGGAAAAGCAAAGCGAGGGGTTGCTGACTACTTAGGGCTTGTAGGTCTTCAGTTAGTATGGCTGAGTAATGGCAGTTTCTATAGTCAGGCAACTAAGAGAATAATGTGCCTAGCTTTAGGTGATTACCTTTCCTTCATCAGCCCAAGCCTACCCATTTGCATAGGACTGAGCATGACTAGTGGTCCATTTTGAAGGGAGGATCAACCTGCTTTTATTTTTAGTGTGGATGCCCTCCGAGGATATCAGTGGTCACATTAAACTCCAGTTGACCAATAAATATGAAAGTTAGGCTCTCTCTTACCCTAGAGGAAGCCTTTATTGATTTCTTTTCTTCATAAATTTTTCTGTAAATTTGTTATCTCTGTTCAGCTTATATTAGGTTCTGAGGACTTTTAATTCAATCAGGTAACTCCTCAGATTAAAAGGTATTTGTACCAGGCTTGCTGCACACTTTTCAAGATAATTTCCTACAGGTACTGACAGCAGAAAATTGTCTTCTGATATTTTTCTGAGTCCTTCTTGTATCTTCTCCACCACACCTCTAGTTCTCTGACACTTCATTTCTTAGATTTGATCACATCTAAGACATCCCTCATCTTCCTCTACCTTCCCAGGGATGTCATCAATAAAGCAGAAAGCCGGGAAAAATACAGCATTATTGGCAACAATGCATTATCAGAACTTCAGTGCAAGCAGTTGTAATAAGTTCTGTGCCTTTGGTCCCATTTTTCAATTATAACAGTTGTTAAGTCACACCCCTCTGAGTTATTCTGAAAATAAATCACTTTGTCCATCCGGAAAGTCTCCACTCCCTTCTGGGAAGCACTTCCAGCGGCTGTCAGGAGCCTGCACCCTGTTTATGACACATTCCTGCTGGACAGCAGAAAACACACACACAGCATCGAGCCACAGTTGTGACTCTTTCTGTACAAAATTCACCCCGGTTTCAGTGGCAAATTATAGTAAAAGCCCAGAGGAAAAGCCAGGCAAGAGGCAGAACGTGTACCTTTTTGCTGACCTTCTGTTGAACAATGGCTAGGGGTACCCCCAGCACCTGCTAACAGGCAGTGTCCAGGATTTCTTTGAGGAGGAAAGTCCCTTACCCTCAGCCATCATATTTATGTTCCATATTTGTGAAACAGCTCAAGTTAACAAGGCTTTCAAATGACTGCACCACATGAGACCTCCAGCTTCTCAAAAGAGTTGTTTTAAAAGGTAGTGAAAGCTGGCTTTTGGATCCACCAGGATCCTTCCCTTCACCTTGGCCCTGCCAGGACGCAGACAGAAGGTAGAAGCGCTGACCCTCTGTATGCCTGCTCCGCATAAACTAAAGCCAAAATGGCCTTTCAAGGAGCTGCTGCTCTTCCTCCACAATCCTCCTCTAGTAACTTGGGCGTGTTGGTGAGTCCTATAATGTATCTTAAGAAACAGGAATGGGGAGAAAATCATAAAACTATGCAACCTCAAAAGGTATCAAAATATAAACTCTAGTTATCTACCACTTTTCCATCAAGCAGAAAGTAGATATGGAGATAAAAAAAAAAAAAAAACAAAACAAACAAACAAACAAAAAACCTAAAAGAGTGGGCACCAGCTAGAAGAAGTACAGAAACCACTACTATTCACATCTACTACAACTAGCAAATATCTCATTGCCCATTGATAGAGATGGCTCTGGAGGCAATACAAATGGATTCCTGTGGTGGCACAGTCTGCAACTCGCTTCAGAAAGATTTTAGGTATAGGGAATCTAACTCTTCAGGCTTATTATTAAAGCTAGCTTATTCTGCTGTAATTAAATATTGAATCCATAATTAAAATATTTTCTTTATAAATACCTAACTTACAAATACAGGACAAATGATTCTGAGGATGGGAAAATACCATCTACTCAGCTACCTACAACATGGAAACAGCAGAGAGACTGAGCAAGTCTGACCTGGTCCAAAAGAAACAGCCATTTTCAGGGGGTTTCTGACTTCAGAAAGACTGCAGGCTTCTAAAATAGCTACAGGGATGTACATATATGAAGAACAATACGCCATGTCATGGCTGGCTGGTGAGAACAAGACAGAGGAGGGCTTGCAATGGAGCAAGTGACGAAGATGGATTGATTTGAGTGATGTTTAAATTTGGTTTATCACGGGGCTGCGGTTGACAATGTTGCAAGCTGCTCACCTCCCAGAGAGATAGGCATGTGGGCCATTCTTTGATTTCATAAATTATCCAGGAACATACCCAGAGCATTGACCTTTTATGGGGAGGGAGATCAGGGCATTCAGCTTAATTTAACACCGGCATGTCGGATGGTGTCCAGCACAGTTTAACACTCCTTAACCTCTGCCTCATTATACATCTGTCCTGTCATTTATCTTTCTGTTTATTTTCCAAGTGATATATTATTGGTAATAACTAAGGAATGGGCACTGATGTTACTCTCCATGGAGCTGCCATTAGTCAGCTGGAAGTCAGGCCAGCATCACTCTGAAACTGGTACACAAAACAGCTTTTATAGCATTTCAGGTATTTTCTTTGCAAAGCAATTTCCTCCTGACATGGGCAGCTAGCACCCCTATTATATGATCTTTTATTTACTTTTACTCTTTCCAGACCAGATTTTAGGAGTTTTTAATACCAGCAAGTATTATTACTGTTGGTAATAAGACCTGAATTATTCTTTCTGCAGCAGAAACTTCATCCTTTCTGCGACAACCATGGCTAAATAAGAAGCCAGCAGGGAAATGGCAGGGTCTTCCATTCCAACCACACATATATGCATACTTGTACACAGAGACAAATACACATACACACACTCACACTCTTCCCTCCCATCTAGGTCAACACCATAATGGCAAATATTAAGACTCCTTTCTAAATACAAATATTTTAGCATGCCTGTAATTGACTGAATATTGGAGATTTTATTTATGCTGCCTTTCTTTACCAAGTGGCAACTGCTTTTCCAATATTTGGTATATTGAGTTACATTCTGGAAGGGGAAAAAACAGCAAAGAAAGCATGGGGCCACAGTGAGGGGAAAATGAAATATTACGCATTTTTTCTGTGTTGTGTAACATATGTGTTGTGATATTGGATGAGAAGTAAATTCCAACAAAGATTCTTCTATGGTACATATGGTACTAAGCATGAATTTGGTTTTCTAGCAGATTATAAAGAAGGTACAAGCCCAGAAGGACCCGTAAATTAAAAAAAGGCATTCCACATTTGTTTATATTGTGGATATTTGTGAGTCAGCTCTATAATAGATGTAACACCTTGAGAAAATATTGATCATGTTTTGTTTAACTGAATAACAATATTTTGCTTTTAAATCCATCATCACATGAAAGATATTGAAATTTTGAGCAATAACAAACAATTTTATACAAGCAATATTACCACTGAGACACAGATTGAAGTACTTAAGGAATCCACTGGCTGACCTGAAATGTCCTGTATTTAAACAGACACACACACATGCACACAAAAACTGTCAGCATAACAAATCCTAAACAATATCAAATGTCCTGAGAAACTGCACGAGACAGGTATCCCTGAAATCTGGGTTGCAGTGATGAGAAAGCGCAAAGCAATGGGTGGCGAGCCTACTGCTGGCTCACATTGGTTGAGGCAGGCAAGCAAAGCCAAGAAGGAATTCAATGGGTGGGAGGGAGTTTGCTGGGGTACCAGAATCTTTACTTTCCAGATGTACTTTATTTATAAAGCACTTAATCCTTTTAAAACTACCTATGTCCCACACAGATTTGGCATCCCTTTATTGTTTAATTAATACCATCATCTCAGTTTTTGTCTAACACTGTGCTTAGAGAAAAAAAATTACATCTCCGCACATGCAAATGCTGCCAGATCTAACGAGACACTGTGGAAGCGATTTTGATATCATAAACAAGACATCTGCTCTTTGACTGCTTTGGTTCACGCTCTGCAACTGGGCATTTAGCTGTACTTTTTTGAAAGTTGGGACCACGTAACTGGAGTTTAAAAGCTTGAGGGCTACTATAAGCGTCCAGACTAAAACTCTTTGGCTACTTCTTCAGGAGTGAAAAACCTGCATATACCTGTCAGTCACAGGATGCGCTTATGAAAAAGGCAATGTGATCTGAGAATTAATCCAGCCAGGTATTTCTAGGAATATGAAAGCCACCAATACAAGGCCCTCATGAAACTTCAAGTATTGTTGGCTGTGCGGGTCACCCACATTGACAGAAAGAGATCTCATACCAGAACAGGTGCAGAAATGGCTGCTGGAATGATCCAAGCAATGGAGAGTTTATTTTACAAGAGGAAATTAAAAGACGGTGGCTTATTTAGCCAAGCACATCCAAGCCCGAGGGAATACAGTTACTCTTTGTAAATACAGCTGGAGGATAAATATCAGAAAAGGGAAAGAGCTTTTTAAGTTTAAAGACAATGAGTTGGCATAAGAACAAAGAGATATAAGCCAGCAATTAAGAAATTCAGGGTGGAAATTAGGTATAGGTTTCCACCTCTCAGAAAGGTGAATTTCTGGACCTACCACATTTTTGTAGCGGTGGGGTCAGAATTTGCTACTAATTTGCAGTGGATTATGAAAGATTTTACATGACAGAGCATGACACGCCAAGCACACACTGCGTGTCAGTGCCCTCCTCAGCTCTTCCCACTCTGTCCCTGATTGACAGGGATTGTGCACCAATTCAGAGCATATTTCCAGCCCACGTTTCTGCATTTTCTTCCTTTAGAAACAAGGGCACGAGAGGCATCAGGATGGAAGTACTTCCTACATTGTCCGTACTTCAGTGGTGTCCCTGGACAGGAGTCAGGGAGCACTCCTGCCTGGCTAGGTATGGGGCTGAGGGATTGTCGTGGTTTCGGTTTCAGCTCAGTTGGTAATAAAGCACCACGAAGCCGCTCACTCACTCCCCACCCCCACGCCTGGCCACGTTGGGATGAGGAGAAAATACAAAGGCAGGCTCGTGGGTCGAGACAAGGACTGGGAGGGATCACTCCCCACTTATGGTCATGGGCAAAAGACAGGCTCAACTTGGGGAAGAAACAAAATCAATTTAATTTACTGCAAATCAAATCAAAACCAAGGATATTAGGAAGGAAAACCAAACATCAAAACACCTCCCCCCACCCCTTCCCGCCTTCCCGGCTCAGCTCCATTGCCAGTGCTTTCTACCTCCTCCCCCCAGCGGCACAGGGGAACAGGGGATGGGAGTTGAGTCAGCTCGCCACACATCGTCTCTGCTGCTTCTTTCCTCAGGGGGAAGATTCCTC
>VYZV01025817.1:19025-43555 GCA_013401275.1 Pandion haliaetus | reverse complement strand
AAAAGAAAAGAAAAGAAAAGAAAAGAAAAGAAAAGAAAAGAAAAACCCAAATTGGTGTTTCTGTGTAAACACATTGCACTTGGAAATGCCTTCCTCATTAGCTTTCAGACATTAAAAGAATCTGTGTTCCTTGTTAAAAGAATAAACCTTGGCAAATTACCATTGTGACAGAATGGGATATATCTGTGTCAAATTATGAACCTGTGTTGTATTAAGAGTGCAAACAAGCCAGGACATGCCCAATTACAACCTATTACACTGAATTCATATGGCTGCCGGACCTAAACAGGATTTTCGCACCCCAGTAAAAGGCTAATGCCCATAAAGCCTACATCCACTTGATTTGGGTATGCCTATAGGAGCGAGTGCAAAGGGACACAAGTGAACTCTGCCTGTATTCAGAGCTAGCCGGAGAGGAGCCAGCTCCAGTACAGAAGCCACGTAGGATATGTCTACACAGTCGATTGCAGGCAGATGTCAGGTCCCTTCGCCAGCACGCTGAACTAGCAGACAGAGTTGTAGCCATGTTTACTGTGGCACAGAGTCATTTTTGAAAGAAACAGAAAACAAAAAACAACAGCATTTTAGGTCCTGGTCCTGCCTTCCTCATAAAGCTCTGGTTTGGGCCTCTCCTTGTCTATACAATTTGCATTGTACTGCCAGACAGGGCTTATTAGTTCAGGCTCAATGCTTTCCGAACTGCAGTTTTGCAGTCTCCAGACCATATGTGCAACAAATGCTGCCTGCAAAAGACACGCATTCATACATTAGTATACCACCAAATTTAAACTAGCTAAGCAAAGCCATTCTGCAGCTTCCAAACTAAAACTAGCCTGGTCTAGCAAGACTGAGAGAAGAATGTGGATTTCTGCATCTATCCAGATACGCCCAGAAATGCCCACCTTTGGCTCCCTGACGCTGCTCCGCTCCCATGGAATAAGAGTGCAAACGCTACATAGGGAAGAACACTACAGAAAAGCGTGATTCTGGTCATTCACGGCACAGTCTCACCACTGACTTTGAAGCTCGCTGGCTTTCTTGTCTGAAAATTACTGCTGGTTACATTAGTGTTTCACTGAGCCTCAGCTACAGACTAGGAACCCCATTGCACCCAGTGCTGTGCTACATCCTTCCAATGAGATTATGAACTAATTAAAGCAGACAGGGGAGTGCTAGGAGGAGGCTAAAGACACTTTTGATGAGCAGGGTAGGCGATGGCCTGAGCACATCAGTAGCCCTGTCACGTTTACATATTGGGGAGAGAATGAGCTCAGGTTTGAGGGCTCTGAGTCTCTGGGCTTGTTTATAACATGAGATTTAACTCCTAAGTGCTATAAAAGTGAATGATTCACTTTATGTATTAAATTTCTTTGCTGAGCCCAGCAAAGGAGTTAAATAAGAAGCTGTAGCTACATAATGACTGCTGCAGCGGTGTGGGGTGTGGCATGTGTAAGTAGTGGCATAAATAACTGATGTGTAAGCAAGTAATTAATGGAAGTCTGAAATATCTCTGTAATGCTGTCAGGGACTTTTTAAGTCTTGATTCACCCTGCTTGAAACCTCCTGTAAGAGTGTACTAGCTTTAAAGAGTGTGGAGTTAGGGGGGGTTCCCTGGTGCACGAGACTGAAGAACAAGACAAACATTCATGACCATCCTGTAGGAAGTAAAACCTTGTTATTGGGACAGTCACCCAGCAGTAATTCACATTACTGCTCTGGCTGAGCCAGGGACTGACTTCAGCTAGAATTTTCCATAGCATGAGTGCTCTGTCCATCTGGCTTTTGTGAGCGGAGTGTTGGGATGACTCAGTGACTTTCTCCCCTCCAAAATTCTGACCTGTGTTGATGGCATGTCAATACAGAACAGGAAAAAAAAAAGTCCTAACATTTTTAAAGCAGAGGGAGAGGGAGAAGAATAAGAGGGAGTGTCTCCTACCCCACTCCGGAACTCAGACACCAATTTCAGTGGATGGCTGTCTGTGTGTCCATCTGGGAAGTGCAGCTAGTAAGAGGCTGACGTGCCCAAGCCACATACTGGAAGCAATACTGAATAACAGCCAGATGCTCTGTTGCATAGGAATGTAGTGTCAACATGAGACAGGTGACCATTGAGATAGGCACTCACCTGTGCTTTAAACATCATTACTTAACTTTCATATTTTTCCTTCTTTTTAAGGAGGTATTTCACAACAAAGGCCTGTATTTTGTCAGCTTCCTCTAGATAGTCTTATTAACCGCACATAGCTATATTATGCAATTCATTTTTCTGCTGTCTAGATCTAGGTTAGATAAACTGCAATGAGTATCCATTTCTAGAGCTGGGAGGAGTTAGGAGGCAGCATCCCTAAGAGGGATAACATACTGCACTACTCAGTAACCCATGACACTGAAAAACAAGGTGCATTGCTGGAAACCTCAAAAAAGAAACTGGAAATACTAAATGCAAACCATGACATAATGCAGTGAGGATGGACTATTGTTAAGTGGGAACTCCAGCATAAGTGCAGACACTTGTTCCCCCCATTCTCTTGAGCAGAAAGCCAATACGTAGCCAGAACATATTTATGGTCTTACTGTTCCTCAGGAGTAACACTTAAAAAATTTTCCCACGCTGGCAACAAAAGGTACACAAAAGTCAGAGGTGATAAATGTCAAGTAGCATCCAAAAAAGATCAAAATTAAAGTATCTATGAATAAGCATCCGAGGGAAATGTCTTAGCCTCTCTCTGGGAGACTAAAACTACAGAGTAAAGCTCTGTGTCTGTGTGTGTATGCTATATGGCTTATTTAATGAAGGTCTACGAGCTCAAATTATCTTATATAATCAAATCAATAAAAGATAGTATAGAAATTATGACAGAAAGTTATGAAGATGTGAATAACCTTCTATGTCATTAATATCTAGAATAACTTTCTTTGGTTCTGGCCACTTTATACCAGAATAATAGAGTGAAAACTGAAATCCAGAGATAGGTGTTAATTACTGTTGAACACACAGGATAATTCCCATTCAGTGACACAGTAGAAAAATTAAGACTAAAAGCAAGGACAAAGAGGAAACAATGAATGGTGCATATTAGTGTTTTTTGTTTACATCTAAGTAAAACTGTAGCTCAGGATAAGATCTCCATTTCAGGATGCCCTGTTTGGTATTGCAAAACTGCTGTTCTGAATCACAGTAAGAACTGAAAACTTCCAACTTGTTTATAAATGAGCATTCTGAAAATACAATTTGATCCAGGCGCATCAGAATATTTCATCTGAGACTCTAAAAACATAATAATACAAAATCAAATAATGTTGAAATGAAAAAAGATTTCAAAATGAAATGCAAGATGGGATTTTTTGTGTTTCTGGAACATTTTTTCCAATTTTCTTTTGTAACAAAATTATAGTGAATCTGACAGTTTTATAAAGCAATTTTCATTCCAGCAAAAATACATTCTCTACTTGAATTTGGTTTTATTAATAGAGCTGTGGCCAACTTTATTCTTACTACTCATTCATTTGAAAAAAAATAAAAGAAAGGCTATCCAACAAAATTATCAGGCAAAATATTTAAACACCAATAAAGACAAGTACAGCCGTAAGATACAGGCGAATCCAGAGTCTTCATAGGAATCAAAACCAGATGAGATATTTAAAACGGGTAACGAGCATAGGCAGAGTTGCAGTAGAAAACATTTACAAAAAGAAAGATACCATCTAGTGCAGAAGTCAAACATTAACTGATTAAGGAGAAACTGTCTCTACAAGCAAGTTATTCCTGACCGCCTTCCATGGTATTTTACACATTTTTCCTATGACGTTTCTGGTGCCTCTCAGAGACAGGTAGTGCATAAATGGACAGACGGCTGGCCTGCTGCTGTTTGGCCCTCTTTCTGTTACTGTGCATCCTAAATGAAGTAGGGGAGATGTTTTGCAGGTTTCATTGCTAGAAGACCCATTTCCCACACACTCTCTGTCCCCAAACCTTCGCATCTGCTGTTTCAGAATCAGTCAAAATTTGGCTCACAATCCAGCAACTCATTCATCCATAATCATGCTGCTTGCAAAGACCTCTTTTGGAGATAGTTTTCACTGAACCACTTCCAGTGGTCCCTGGTTTCCTCTGCTAACACAAGTCTAGCCATTTCTTTGTACTTTCTTTACTATGTTTACTTATTCAGATGACTTTTATGTCACGGCTTGCAAGTCTGCTCATTCCTTTCAGCAGCATTTCCTCCTCTTGTTTAAAACTTGCTGAGTGCCTTCTTACATTTATGAGGGAGTCCATCTACAGTTCAACCAGAACACTAAATATATTATGTGTTCTGTTTATTACATGCCCTGGAGAACTGTATTTAACAGTGCAGATAAAAAAAAAAAATGGCTATACTGTTCTTTAAAGGAAAGAATTAAGAGGGAAGCTCACAAAAGTGCAATTCTTTCAGCTAGTCAGACAGACGGACTTATCTGTTTCTCCAGTGTTACCTCACAGGCAGTAAGACACTTAGCTGCAAAATTTATCATCTATGAGGTCATTAATAAAGCTGGTCAGTCTCAGTAGTCACTTTAAAGATGATAGTACTCAGTGATAAAGATAAATACTAGACGATAATTTTGTTATATATAAGTAGCTGAGTAATGATTTTGTAGTTTAAAGGATTTTGACAATGCTTTCTTTGAAATTTCTAGCCTAGATTTTCAGTCAAGAAGCCATTTACATATTCGGCTCTTTCCATCAAGCTGGCTTTAAGAATCAAGGAATACGAGTGAGTCCTCGCCAAAGAATATAAAAGAAAATGCAAGAATTTAGATTTATAGTAGAGCTGGTACAGCTTAGCTTGGAGAAATCTCACCAGGCAAGCAGGCTCTTTTCCTTAAAAGAAAGCTCTTTAAGCTTGCAAGCTACAGAGAGTTTTACTAATATCCATGGAAAATTCTGATATGAAAGTAGGAAAGCAGCAAAAATTTAAAAGTCTAATTATAAGCTATGCTGTCAGCGTTGTCTTTATGCAAGCTCTTAGCTTGTGCCCACTTCAGCATTCTCCAAATTCCCACTTGAAGAAGCCAAGGTGCAGGTGTGCCTGCATGGAGCTGTTGTATATAATGTAGCAAAGAGGACCTGAGCCCATCTTGTTCATTAGTGGGAAGGTTTGTGGATCACAACATTCAGCTAAGCTCACCCACAAAGAAAGAGTTAACTTGCACGTGTGTCAGGTGCAGAGCTCACACACAGACACCGTAGCTGAGCCCCAGTGAACTCAGGGTATGTGTAAGTGCTTGAGGCAGCCTCATATTCAGAAATGTGGGACATACAAAACTCCCGATGATCATAGTTGCAAATGATCAAGCATATTAAAAGCCTGCTTGGGCTCCTAAATAGAAATGCTCTGGTGAATATTCCCCTGGACCAAAAAGTTTGCATTAACCTGCACAGGACTGGTGGGGGCTGCCTTGTCTCAGCGCCCCCCCACCCCCATCTCCTGCCCATCTTGTCACACCTTCACTAGCAACAGACTCTTTGCCCCAGTGTATAAAAGCTGCTTCTTATCAGAGCCTTAAATATACATATCCTAGAGCTACAGGAAAATTGCAATCCAAATTGTGCAAATTGAGGGCCACATCTCTCTCAAGCCAGACAGAAAACTGCCGAATGCTTGAAGGTATATTTTCACAGTTAACACGCACAGCAGATTAGTTTCAAATCAGCTGCCTAATCAGGGTTCCCAGGAAGGCTGCAGGCATTTTTTTCAAAGATGAAGAGAAAGGCTTTCCTGCCACTTTAACTACAGTCATTATGAAATCCTGGAGTGCGGGACTGCTGAGGCGCAGGGGTGAGTTTCTCCCCAGCATGTTCCTTCTCTTATATGTCACACTGCCCTTTTTCTCCCAAGAAACTGTAAATACAATGTGTATTTTCTTACCACAGCATTATTTTTTTCTTTTCTCATTTTTTCTTTCATGAAATCAAATGCACTTCTCCAAATACTATGTCACACAACAGTTGATATTTAAGTGTTATTTACACCAAGTATCCAACTGAACAGGGGAAAGAAAAAGGTGAAAAAAACCCTTAGCCACATTTTTTAACCTGATTATACCGTCGTCTGCTTCACCTAATTGTTTTATCTTCTTACTGAGCTAATAGACCACAACAGGGACTATGGTATCGGTACCCCACACTTCAGCTTACTAAAAAGCCTCTTGATTTCCCCCTTCAGTTTAAAACTCAAGCTATAGGAGTGCTCTCCATGGGGACCCTATGTAGGACACCACACTCTGTAAAACCATCTCTGAAATATATTTCTGTAAATTTAGAAGTAGTCCCTGCACACTTATACAAATGGCTCTTCTCGGACGCAGAGCCCTCCCTGTCATCTTTATTTGCAAGCCGTGGTCTGCCTGGAAGCAGCCACGGGCTCTTGGCCCCTTTGTTGCTGGTGCAGAGCAAACTGCCCAGGAAGGGGGGGCAGCTGGGGTCTGCAGGGTGTCCTCTGTGCCAGAGGTCCTGCTCAGGGGAAGGACATGGAGTGAGGACAGCATTCCCACTCATGGCCATAGGAAACATCTCCCGTCCCCCAACCCTGTCAGTAAAGCACTTCCATGAGGCAGTGGCTCTCTGAACCTCTCAGAGAGCTTTACCAACTTTTAGGGTTTAGTCTAATTTGTATCCTTTTTCTCTGTCTTACATAGCCAGAGAAGGTGCATGACCTTTTGACTGGGATGGAAAGAAGCTGCCTTCCCTTGGCCATTTCCTTTGACCAGTGCTGTGTTGTTTCCTCTGGTCAGAGAGCGCTTCTCTTCACAGCCTGCTGTAGGATTATTTACTCTGCCTTTTGGGAAATCCATCATTGTTCTGTAAATAAGATAAAGAGTTTGCTGTAAAGCTGACACCGGTCTAACCTGCAAATACACGATTAACATGAATGCCATGCATGACTTTTGCCAAATCCTCGCCTTGTGTCATCACTGTGACTGGCATGTTTGCAGCACACATTGCAGGAGCTTGATTTGGTTCACAGCTCTCAGTCATTTTTATGTTCAGACATATAACCTAATGAGGTGAAAATGGAAAGCAGCCCCTCAGCATTTGGCTATTGCTGGGAAAGAATGCAAATTAAATATTTGAAAGAGAGAGCAGGGCACAGGGTAGTGTGTCACAGAGCTCCGGAGTTCCATCAGGTGCCTCACCAGCTTGCACAGCCTTTGTGTCCACATTGTCTGCCTGTTGGATGGAGCTAAGAGACAGAAGAATGACAGTCTGGGGTAAAGAAAGAAAGACAGTAATTATGGGACGTATGTGATTAGCATGGTAGCCAGAGAAATTAAACCACTAGTCCCAGGAATCTTCCCTTCTATAAGGTACCTGTGGTGGAAGAGAAAAGCTCCTCACTACAGAGTTCAGCTGGAATCCACTCCCTGCTAGTTTAGCTTGATTGCTTTTTTGGATACCTACTGTGGGGGTTCAGTTCCTTGACCTTCCTTTCTATGGAACTATATTGTCCTGCCATGAAGAAAGGCAGATTAAGAATTTACAGGGATCCTTCCATCACTGGACTCTGACAGAAGTGCTCAGGGAGTTCATTTTTCATGGCTTAAATTGCTCCAGGCCAGCATTCTTATCAAAAAGGTTTGGTTTAATGTAAAACACAGACATCTTTTCTTTCTTTTTAATTTTAGCTCCATATTAAACAGCACTACAAATTTCCCTTTGAACAGCAAGTTCCTGAGCTGCTTTCCTTTGAATAACATATAAATTTAGACTAAACTTTATTGTTCCTGAGTAAATCAGTCTAGTTAAGAAGTTTATAATTATTATTAGGGAGGCAAAACATTTTACATAAGAGCTGAAAAGTCTGGAAAATTCCTTGTGTAATTAGACCACGGGTTCATTGTTTGCTTGCTCTTTAAAGGTACCAGCTTACAGGATAGTTTCCAAACTTTGTCTTCTGGGTGCCTTGGGATCTTGACAAGGTTGGAAATAAAAAGAATTAAAAGTCTGGTAAGCATTAGCTGGCATCCCAAATGTCGCTTCCAGCAGGATTTTCCCCCACACCTCCCAGCACATGGTGCCGTTTCTCCACAAACACCTTCCCTCCATCATTCCCCAGGATTTTCACTACGTGGCTGCAATTCCTCAGGCGGTGCCCACCACTTGTGCTTTGGCAGCTCGGGACCGGGCTGTGTGGTGATGGGGAGAAGCCCTCTGGGCAGCACTTCTGGCTGGCAAGGGGGTCCTCTGGGCACCCCTGAGCATCCTGAAAGGTGCTTTCCCCCAGTAGCACCACAGGTAGAGTTAGGCTCGGAGCCAAAAGTTCATTCCTCTCCCTTCCCTTAGGCTCTTTGAACCCACACTTTGTCTGCAAAAATGCCTGAACTATTAACTGCCAAACTTCTGGGTACTCAGAGACAGGAAGCTGTTTCACTTTACAGGGAATAATTAAATAGAAATTTGGCAAGAGAGCTGGAGCTGGTGTTAGTGTAATTCTGGAGCCTAGTAAGGACTCATCAGAGAGGATCAGACAAAGCTTTCTGTCCCTGCTCCAAGGACTGTGTGCATAGCCTTAGATTAAACCTCCCTGAATATAAAACATGAGGCAGAGCAAAGGGGGTAACCAGAAGCCGGGTCTCCTTCCAGCACCTTGCTTACATATGTTCTTCCTCTGTTTCTCTGTCCTCTCTTCAGTCAGTCCCCACAAAGTCATGCTCAGATGACCCCTAAGCTAGAGCTACAACATTTCTAGAAAGTGAAAGAAACAGCAACAAAGAGAAGTGGAGCTGCAGATGAGGAAAGAACCTTTACCCTCTCCCATACACAATCCAGTCTATCAAATTTCAGCTGTTCCCTAAAGTTGCTACCAGACTGAGCACTGTGAGCAAGACAGTTTGAAGAACACTTATGTGTGATTCTTTTTGAGGAGCAGGTCCAAAATAGGTACCAAATGGCTTAGTGCTCTCAAGGAAAAGGTAATAGCCAGCTGGAGAATTTTACAGTCAGATGGAGAATTTTAACAACAAAAATGTAGATTCCTAGAGAGTTTAGACACCATCTGAGCAAATATTTTAAGGATCTAAATTTTGAACCTAAGTTAGATCCCCTTTGTAATCCAGTCTTAAATTCCTATGGTGAAATAGAGGCCAACTGCTGCTGAAGTCTATGGGAATTTCACTATTGGCCTCAGCAATGCCAAGAGCTCCTTTTTAGAACTAGAATGGGAACATTTATAATGTATAAAGAATAGTCTACTTGGCAAATTACATGCCATTTTCTCTAGCCCTGTGATCAAAAACAATACATATATGATATGAAATACAAATATTTAATATGGCAATTATAATTTCCAAAGAACAAATTACAAAAATACACATTTTTGCCGGCACTGAAAGTATGTTTGCTACCTTCTACACATAAAAGCTATCTAAACTGCCTGTCAGGAATACTAAAAGTCTGGGGAATCAGTATCACAGTCAAATGCTGTAGATGTATGGTTTCATACTTCGTGGGAAAGACTTGCTTTGCAAAGAAAAATTTTTAAAACTTCAGAGATATTGATGTATTCTCAGCTAACCAGATGCTGTATACTAACAGTGTGCCAGTATTCTCTCAGTGCTGGAAGAAAAATTGAGGTAACATATTTGATGGATTTGTTTAGGGATTTTGTATGCATATGGAAATCATTTGTTTCGCTGCTGCGAAGTATGTTTGATTGTTCAGTATCAACATTTAACTAGGAAAAGTAGCTACAGTGCTCCCAGTTGTGTAAAGCATAAGCTAAACTAAACAAAAACTGAAAAGCAGCTTCAGCGTATCTCAGGCTCATTAGGAGAATAAACGATGAAAAAATTAACTGATGACAGGTATGCAGATTTCTGTAACTCAACAGTTTAATGGAAGAGTCTTGTTTGGTTCAGCTACACAGAAGGAAATCCTAAAAGACTGATGTGAGTCCACCTGCAAAGAAAGTGGGTTGGTGAGCATCAACAGGTTATGATAGGAAATTCCACTGAAGTGGTAACTATACAATGCAGTCCCTAAAGAAAGAAATAATATCTTGTTTGTATGTTCTCATTACCAAAAAACACTGGTGTAAAAAATGTCTTCCTTTCTGTTCCTGAGGTTGCCAGACATGAGAATCTTGGATGAAAATACAGCCACATGTGGCACGCACCCTGTGCATAGTCATGCATTGCAGGTGACACAGGAGGCATTGAATTCATTATGTGCACACTGCAGAGATGCACATCCACACCCAAATAAATGTATTCCAGACTAGTTAGACTAGTTCACATGCATATCAAATTGTGCATGCAGGCTACTGCATGTTGGGCCATTTCAGAGAAATGGCCAAATTCTTTCTTCTTCTCACACACTTTATTTCCAAGCAGCTTGGATTTCCCTGGACGTGACATCTGATAACCCTGGTTTTTTCTATTAATAATCGGATGATGGTGAGAGGTTCTTATTTTACAGAATATATTCATCATTCCAAAGCATGATTTTGTCATCCTATTTTACCTTAATTGAGGTTGAAAGTTATAATTACCACGTGATATGCTTTCTTTCTCTGAGTGGTTACATTTGACTACTTTTCTGGTGTAAAGTTCACAGAAAGCAAATTCAAAATTTACTTCACTTATTTTTATTGTTGCTCCAGCATAAGATCTGTTTTCTTAACAACTTTCTCAACAACAAACTTCAAAAGCAAATTTTTTTTTAAGAATTCAGTAACCATCCAAAACTAATCACTGCCCAGGTAACTTGTTATTTTTCTTTATTCAAATGCATTATAATTAATTTTTTGCAATCAGAATATGCAATAATATTTCCTAAGGCTTGGGGTTTGTGAACCAAAAGACTTGTATATAGCTGCTTTATGCAACTTAAGATGTAATAATTTTGCAGATGTGAGGATATAGCCAAACTGAAAAAGAACAGCCACATTTTGGGATACACTACAAACCAGACTGTTTAGGTTTGTACATAAGAAACAGCTATTGATGGGGCCAGACTGCCTCCTAGACTGGGGTCTGAATTAAAATTTCATCAGAAAACTTTGCTTGTCCTTACCACAACAAATATCTTTAGGATTTAGGACACGGTTAGATTTAGTATTACTCCTACAGCTGTACTCCTCCTGCCAGAAAAAAAATGTCAGGTTCAAATTTTCAAATATTTCACTTAAAAATAATTAACATCCTAAGGTCAGTACGCTTTCCCAGAGTAACCTGGATAAAATCAGGCACTTTCCTGTGCATCCACATTTGCAAGTAAATGCTTCTACATTTACAAGCTTTGAATCAGTATATAAAATGTCCTACAAAAACTGGAGGTGGAAAACAGCATGGCATCATGATGGAAAAGCACAGCAAGGATTTACACAGCCAGTAAATAAAATACCCATCCCACCACTGCCTTCACTGTTGTCCTTTAATTTGGTACTCAAGGCTAGGTGCTGGTCTCATCCAAGGGGTGGCTGCTGCCCCCCTCTCCCCTTTCCCTTCCAGCCTGTGGTGCAGCGTCAGTGAGGAGGGGGCTCAGGATCCATGTCAGTGGGATGGGAGATGCTGCTCAGCCCACCTCGCTTTGGTGGCTTTCCTGCTGACATGCCACTGTGGGTTAAAGGGAAGCTTCTCCTTCCTCAGCGCCTTCTGCAGCCTCAGAGAAAAATACTGTAAGATCTCCACAGAGCCTTTCACATGAGACTACAGAGCCCCATGGCACTGAAACATGGTCCTGGCCCCACACAAGCTTCATTTTCTCTCTCACTGTTTACGACCATTTTTCCACTGCCTAACCAAGCAAGGCCAAAGTGTCCATGATGGTAACTCCTTTCCCATGACCATACCCAAACTGTTGTGCTGACCAGCCACTAGCCAGCCGGGAACCTGCCCCTGGACAGCTTTTGCCCAACGACCTTATTCAGTAACACTTTTACACCTCAGTAGTACCTCCACTTTGAGGACTGCGAAGCATTTTACAACCACAACCAGATATAGCTCCAAAACACTTCCAACAACATGTGTTGGGCCATTATCTGCTTTCCTGGTGGGGAAACTGACTCTAAAATGGATAAGGCCACACTTAAAAACGTGATGCCCGAACAGAAGCACTCCAGCCTTCATGAAGTGAACATGGACTGCCATTCTGTAGGCTCCTGAGGAGACCTGACATTTCTCTAGCTGGTCAACAAAAGTGGATTTGTCAAAAATGAATGAGTACTTCTGGGCAAGTTACAGCTTTCCCAAGTCTGTGGCAGAAATTTGTACATCTCTTAGTTAAAACATTTTAGTCTTGAAAAGAGAGAAGAGTTTTACATCACCCCCAAAATAAACTCTTAACAAACTACTGGCTTTAATGAATTTGGTACTCAAATCAGAGAACATCCAAAACTGTGCCTGGGTCTTTTGCCATCCAGGGGCATAGTTCTCACCCTACAGCAAACGTGCTCCTGTGGGGCAAGTGGTTGGCATAAGAAAACTGACTGACAGTCAAAGACATCTCAAAGTAGGTATTAAACAACTATGTAATTCAGAGAAGAAATCAGTATTTTCATCAGACATTTTCCCAGCAGTCTGTTACTAAAAGGGAGACAGTGGGTGGGAAGAAAGCAGCGGAGTCTGGACGATGCCCTTCAAATTATAGTGTTCTCATGTAACATGTTGAGGATTATATGTCATAGAGGGAAAACTTGTGATGGACTAAATGACAAATATAACTCATTGCTTGGGACAAAAGTTCTGGGAAATGACTTTTTTGATGATTTCTTTTTTCTCAACCTTAAATCAGGGATTTGTATTTGAACACTGCTGCTTGCTTATAGAAGACACCCATTGCCTCCCTCTCCCCTTTCCTCTAATACAGGGGTGCCTGGGTAAGGAGTCTAAGGGCATAAATAATTGAAGGCAAGCAATGAATTTCTAAAAGATACAAAAGTCTGCACTGAGGAAAGCTGTATCTAGTGCAGGTAATTATTCAGACTTTTCTAATCAGTGTAAAGTAGGTTAGGACTGTCCCAACTAGCCTGAGAGTGCAGCTAAATGAGACAGATTACCTTTCTGTTTCTACATTTTCCATCTGATATTATTTTCAAAGCTATTTGGGGCAAAAAGGAAATTTTGTCATGCATTATATGTACATGTACACCCGTCTCTGGTCACAGTCATGTCTCACTAGCAACAGCGAAAATACACTCTTAGGCATGGAAGAAAAATATCTGCCTTTCCTTTCAGCAAACATGTATCTGTTTGAAGTCCAGTAATTATTTTTATCCAGTTTGACCACTTCTGAGAAGGGAAAATTAAAGAACTCCCATAAGACCCCAAGGGTTAATCTGAAATTTTTCTTTTTTCAAATATTAAGCTAAATGTAGGGTATTTCTATACAGACAGGTACCAACAGGAACAAGCTGCTATGCCCACTTGGGATCCAAATGGGCCGGGTGCAGAGCAACTTAAAACCAAAAGTGATGTAGTGACATTTCACAGTGGTGTTCTCAAGCTAGGCCCTCTGCTTTAGTGGCCAGATACTTCACCACTCCAAATCAAGTCTAGAACAGTGGCACCTTGAGTCCAGACCATTTGGAAGGTAGCTGATAGTCACCTCTTTCCATATCTGTCTACTAAAAAAAAAAAGGAAGAAACACCCTTATATTTCACTTTACCTCTGAAAGAACATTTCAAGTTGACCAGTAACACTAGGGTGCATTTGATATCCTACGGTCGCAGACAGCTCAGGCTGGACGGGAGCTCAGGGGGTCCCTGGTTCAGCCGTGCCACAGCAGGCTCAGCGCCAAGGTCAGTCGGACAGGGCTGCTCAGGGCTGTGCCCCCTCGGGGCTGGAAACCCTCCGGATGGACAGACGGAGCTGGCACAGCCTCCCTGGGCAGCCTGCGCCTCTGGCTCCAGGGAAATTTTCTCCCTATATCCAGTCTGCACCTCTCTCATTTTAATGTATACATGCGGTCTCTTGTCCTTCTATAATATAGCACTGTGAGCAGCCTGCTTCTGTCTTCACAAAGTACAAACACGCTGTGCACTGTAGACCTCATGGCACAATAAATGTACCTACACTTACATTGTCACTGGTGGGTTAGGTTAAATTACTTTTGGGGGTTGCATTGTGTGCTGGCAGCTTATTTAAACCATGATGGTTTTTCTAGCCACAGTTTGAGCTGGCCATGCGTGTGCAGCTCTGAAAGTGCTTACCTTTGCATACAAAGGTTGTCCCTTTCATGTCAATGTGACTCCACACTGTATGGGAAGTAAAACATGTATGGAAATATTTGTATGGTCGGGCTGAGATAATGCAGAAGGATCTTGTGAGACTGAGCAAGCAATAAAACAGCAGAATAAATTGTAAATAATAATGAATAAAATGTAAAGTGATACAGGGAAAATAATCTTAACCTCATATGTAAAATAATGGGCTTTGAGCTGACTGTTACCGCTCAGGAGAAAGACCCTGGGATTATGTTCTATATAAACAACTCCTTCCTAGCCATCAAAAAAGCAAATTGAAAGTTAAGGATTATTAGGAAAGGAGTAGAGAGCAAACACAGCTATGCAGCTGTATAAACTCATGGTGTGCCTGTGTCTTGAATACTGTCTGCAGTTGTCATTTCAAAAAGCATATAGTAGAAGTAGCAAAGGTTCAGAGGAGGGTGACATAGGTGACCAAAGGTATGGTATGGCTCCCATGAGGGGGGTGGCTGAGCAGGATTGGCTCTGCAGCCTGCAAAAGAGGTGACTAGAGGGGTGTTATGACCACGGTCCACCATCATCATGAGTGGAGCAGGATCTATAGTTCCCCATCTTTTCTGCTGAGGAACATCCAGTGAAGCTAGTACCAGCCAGTTTCAAAATCAGCAAAAGAAGGTGACTCTTGATGCACAAGGAAGCAGATCTATGGAGCTCATTGTTCAAAGGAGACTTGGGATAGGACTCAAGAGAGATCTGTTGGGAATAAAGAGGGAAACCACAACAGACTCAGGAAATCTCCTAACCTGAAACTAGTAGGAATCCAGGACAATGCTCAGGAAAAATATCGCATATGCTTGTCCTGTCCTTAGTCTTTTGGGAGCACTTCCTTACAGCCACAGTTGACAGCAAGATGTTGGGCTAGATCAGCCCTTGCTCTGAAAAAGTATGGCTTTTTTTATGTTCTTTTTCAGGGTCATGGTGTGTTTTTTCTGATGTTTTGGTGCCATTATAAATTCACTTTGTGACCATAATAAGGAAATAAAACTTTACAAGAAAAAATGAATTATAAAAGTTCTATAGCTTGACAATCAGGACTAAGAAATTAAGAAAAATATTATCATTCAAAGACTTTCTTTGTAAGCTAGTAATGAAAGGTTTAACAGGAACCAGTGATGGCAGCTGCAGCCAGATTAGATGGACTCAATACAGGAGCAGTTAGGTAACATGCAATGGCCTGTGATACACAGAAGGTCAGGCTAGATGATCTAATGTCCCTTCTGGCCTAAATATCTCTGAGTATAGTACTCTGGCAGCCACACAAATGTTGAAAGCAAACTCCAGCTCAGCATGTTTTCTGTCAGCCACACTATATCTAGATAGATTTTCATGCCAGGTTTTTAAAAACTTCTCCTGTGGATTTTAGAACTGCACTTTATTTCTCTGCTTAAAGAAGATAACACTGAAATTCTAGGATGACTTAGAGCCATGATAACCTGCAACCTTCAGTTTGCATTTATTTGTGCAAATATTTGTTTTAGTTTCAGTCAATGCAACATTTTCATCTTTGTCAGCTCCCCGCCATTTTGCTTTCTGAGTTTTTTCTCTCAGTGAATTTTGAATTCTGCATTTTTTCATTTTTACCAGAACTGTAAGACCAGTAAGTTACATATGGATTTCCTGATCAAAGAATTGCTCATTCCCCACAGAACAATGTTAAAAGCCTGGAAAGTGATTCTGGCGTAGCGTGCAATGCTAGGATGGGGACCTAGGCTGGTTTTAAAACTGGCAAAAAGAAGAAACAATTAGATGAGTAAACAAAAATATTTTGTAACCATATCAGAAAGAAGAGGAATTCTTTGAAAATTCCCTGTCCTTTCCTGATTTAATACAGGTGATACCAGGAATTACTATAAGGTTACTGGCTTCAGTCACCCTCCTGTACCCCCGTCCCACAGAACATCCTGAAATCTTTGCCTTCCTCTCTCCTTTGCATGCTCTCTCTCTCTCTGAAACTAATGTTTCAAAATAATTTAAATCACATGTAAAAAGACCTTCTAGTTTCAAGTTTCCTTTGGAGTAGCCTATTAACTCTAATTACCTCTAATTCATAATTTTGGGTGGCATTTACAGATTTCTACAAGTATACACAAAATCCATTGCAGATTTTATTAGTCCTGTCTAATAAAAACACATGCTTGAAATAAAACTGCTACTTTATCTAGCCCATAAACTCTCTGTTTGTTTACTGAGAAGACAAATTGTTAGTAGAAGTCAGTGAAAGCAAAGGTTATATCTGAATCACTGGTATATCTTAAAAAGCTCATAATCTTATCACAAAGCATGTAAAAGGGCAAAGGTTAGCAGCAGTATCCTACTCTTTATACCATATGGATTTGGTTTCAGAGCAATTCTGTGAGATAAATTATTTATAGGCATTAGTCTGTGGTATCAGATTAATACATGCACTTATGAGTAGGTGGACATGCCCGAACAAGCTAACAGGATTTTTTCACTGCTAATTACCAGGAATCTACCAAAGAGCTAATGAATAATAATTTCACAAAATCACGAATCTGTGTCCACCAATCAATTTATCATAAATAAAAACAGCTGCACATTTTGATGATAACTGAAAACCTTAAGCTTCTAAAACCAACAGCCTTAAGTCAGACCCACAGATTGCAAAGACAGTATCCCAGAAACAAGTGCCTGAAAACAACTGATGAATCAGCAGGTGGAGACCTGAGCCTGAACTTCATACACAGTCTACAATAAAAGGGCTAATGCAATCCTTGTATGTATAAAGAGGGAACCAGTCCCCCTATGGCAGGAGACTATGGGATTATGGAAATGAATTTATCCCTCATACAGCACAGGCCCTATACATTTTAAAGTGATGCACGATGCTCTGATGCACATTTTAGAAAAGATGGCAAAACAATAGGGAAGGCAGAGGAGAGAACAACAAACCCAATTCAAAGACTGGAGAAAATGCTTTCATATACAGTTGGTGAGGGAGAAAGAAGTGAAGCTAGCTCTGTAGCTTAGTGAATATATACATTTGGGAAAGACACAGATTTGGAGCCATAAGGAAATGACTGTTTAACATCTATGAAATTAGGTATTAATTTGAAAGAGACCAGACTTCTCCCTCAAATGAAAAACTCATTCTAATGACCTGTATAGTTGTGCTTATATTACCTGACTGCCAGAGAGCGCAAGTGTAAATCGTTGCCTGTTCCATACAAAATTCTAAGAGGAAGGCTTTAGACATCACAGTCCCAGAATACCCTCCAGTGTCTACAACATACGGTTTCAGTGTGGTAAGAACTAACTCTGAGCCACTGGAGTGGAAAAAATGGTAACACCAGATATAGGGCATACATTGTGCGAAGCCTGATCAAGGAGGCATGGTCAGAAAATAAGCACCATGATAGGTGCTATAACCAGGACAGACATTCCTCAGCCTGGTTTCATCCCAACTGTCTTTAGGCACTTAATTCAGCTGCAAGACCAGTATGTAGGAAGACAGCATCATCAAAAGAGCTTCCCTTTCCTCCAGTGACTGTGCAATCACTGCTGAAGACCGAGTGGCCCCTTTCTAAGTGGACCCTGACTCAGATCCCTCAGACGGTAAAGAAACTTAAGTGATGCTAACAAAGGCAGTGACAGCTCTTATGACTACTAGAATTACAAGGCACCAGATTGGGCACGTTGAATTTAAAGGTCAAAAGTAGGAATTAGTTGGGCCATAGGCACCTATGGGCATACATGCACCATACAATTCAGCTCTGTGCAGTAGTGACCCCAGCTACTCCTGAGCAAAGCAACTCTCATTCTCAGCTGGTGCAGGGCACTGGCGAGGCACTAGCTAGGTGCCAGCAGCCCATCCATGGTTTGGCATGCCTCTGAGCCCAGAGAGGCTAATCAGCACTCCCACTTGGCTTGCCTGATGAGCCGGAGCAGTGGCACAAACACAGCCATCCTGCTGCTGGTTACAGCTCCCAGTCTTCCTGGTCTGTCTCAGGTACTTCACAACCCCATAGCAATAGCCAAGCTGTGGGTCTGCTACTCGTGGGCGATGGGACTGAAGAAGGCTCCTGCATGGAAATGCTTGTCATGCTCTTTGGCACGTGCAGAAGATGAACAAAGAATAGTGTCTAATTAAATTTTAGTATCCTGCGTGAAAGTACACTGCCTTCACAAAACCAGGGGAACTGAATTCATATTTAAGAGTGAAATAATTAGCTAGCTTGGTTTGAAAAAACAAGACATTTTAATAATTTTTAAATATTCAGAAAGTTTGAATTTTTTGCTTAACAAGTAATATTAAGCCCGGTTATCTGCCTTCAACCCAGCAAAAATACTGACTTCCACAGTAGC
This sequence comes from Pandion haliaetus, assembly GCA_013401275.1. NCBI lineage: Eukaryota > Metazoa > Chordata > Aves > Accipitriformes > Pandionidae > Pandion > Pandion haliaetus. Next base: position 24,988 of record VYZV01025817.1, on the reverse strand, counting down.
TTTGCCTATGAAGTAGCTGCAGGACCGGATCCATAAACATAAATTAAACTGCTGGGTCTGTTACCTAGAGCTTGCAGTCATTAATTCCTTTAAGTTTTCCTAGTTCAAGCCCGATAGGTAAATGACAGAAACATCTACCAGTGCCATTAAACTTAATAGTTGGTCACTGCTTTCATTAAAATTCCTTTTTTTCTAAATTTTAGACTGCAGAAGGAACTTGGCATAAAGTTTTTCAGCCTGGAAACAATTTTTATGCTTGCAGATTTTCAAAGGGATCTCTTTGGCCTCTTTTAAGTTACAGAAACATAAGAAACACATAGTTAGCATTTATGAAGGGACTTTTCTTATTGTTGCCTTGATGCAACTTGTATGTGGATGGAAATCCTTTGAAAGGTGTATCAGTATATTCGATAACAGACCTAAGATTCCATGGTTTTTCACAGAGCACCTGTGTGTGTTTGTAAATGATGTAGAGATAACAGCGAAGGGCCCAACGGGCAAAGACCGAGTCTGGATTTGATCATTCTGAGAGTTCAGTGGTTTTGGATTGAGGGATTTAATCTGAGCCCATTTCTTGTAATGTATTTTAAAGGTGAAAGGGCTTTTCTTCTGCCAAGATGAGAGTATAGGGCTGCAGGGATTTGCATTTCTCTTGCAGCTGTAGACATCACTGGCAAATATGGCCTCAATTCTGGAAGTGGCTTAGCTCAAAAAGATCTCCACTGTGACACAGTGCTCCATTACAGCCAGTCTTCAGAGGCAGAGTGAGCCATGGCAGCTGCTGCATGAGGTCAGAGATGACCAGGAGAGTACACTGCAGTAACCCTTCAGCATTGCCCTCCTGAATATCACTGCAGCACCAGCCTTTGGTATTACTGCCCACAGCATCAGGGGGAGATGTTTGGCCTCCAGGCAGTTTATTGGAAATTTAAGGTTCCCACTACAGCTTTATGATTTTTTTTTTTAAATTAGATTTCTACCTGGCAAGACAATAATCTGAGCCTCTGTGGTCATCAGCACCAAGAGCTGAGGCTGCAGGTCCTTCCCTGCACCCAGAACTTGGGCAGAAGGAGGAGGTGCTGGCAGAGGAGGTCAGAGGGACACAAGGCAGGCTGTGCCAAGGGACAGGAGCACTCAATTACAGTTTATCTTCAGGTGATTGTTAACTGAGGACCTTATTAATCTCCTTAAAACTAATTTACCTACAGGCTATTGCTGGAAGTTTCAACTCCTGACATTCCCCTTCCCCAGGGATTGCTCCAGTGAATGAACCCCCTTAATTTTTCACTGAATTCTCCCCTTCCTGGATACCTCTTTTCCTCAACTTTGATTAAGGTCGGCACTTGACCTGAACCTTGCAAACGCACTGCCTCTGAGTATCACAAAGCTAGGTAAAGTGTGCTTGCATGTTGTCCTGATCACCAGGGAGGCTGAGTTGGCAAAACCCACATTCTCCGAAACATTTTCATATAAGAGCTTCAGAATGAATCTTGATGGCAAAACCATCAACTTTCCATTGTGAAGCAGCGACAGTTCTACTATACAATTTCCTATTTACTGCTGAATTCCATGTCTTCTTGTTTTACCCTATTTTTCCCAAGAAAATTATAAATTCATCAGTTTTAAATGATACTATGAAGTTAACTGAACAGATGTCCTGGAAAAAAGTAATTTTTTTGTTATAATTGACACAGGGAACGAATTTCATGAAATAAAAGCTTATTAGGGACTCATTCTTATTACAGTAAAGAAGGTCATTCAATTCCAAAGATTATATTACTGGCTAAGTTATATATATTGCATAGAAATCTATATCTGCCTGTGTACAGACACATACACATTTACACACATGCATATACATGCACTTCAAAAACTATACTTAGGCATGTTTGCTCTTGAAAAATAGATACTCTATGGAGGTAAATTCATATGTAACATTGACTGAAGTGTCTTTTCCTTGTATTTAAAATCCAGGAAGCATGTGATGCAACATCCTACAGTCTCTGTGCTATATCTCACCAGCTCATAGTGAATACAAGCTCTGTTAAGTTGAAAGGATTTCTGGTTTGTTTCAACTTGAAAGTGATTTAATATGAGGCCCAGAGAGAAAATCTGTCTCAGTAATCAAATTATAACAAGTAAGGATTAAAAGTATTAAGAAGTTTAAGAAATCTTTTAGCTGCCCTGTGTTCTTGAGGTCATTTGAAGCTGGCTGTGGGAATAAGTAAAATAAAATAACAAGAGAGAAAAAACAAAAGTATTATAGAAGGGAATCAAAGAGCATCCTTCAGGATTAGATTATGGTACAAGAAAGGGACTGAAACATTTTCCAGGATCCTTAATTCATTTTCCTTTGGGAAACATAATTTTAAAAGGGTATTTTAATACTAATCTGTCTTTTCTTTCCTTCTAAACTGCATGTACTAACACTTAAAAATTTAATGTTTTTATCTAAAAAAATGCAATGAATGCTGATAATGGCCACTAATCGACAAAATAAACAGCGTTCCCCAAACAGACAATTTTAGGGACTGGGCATATGTTACTAGTTGTTTATTACTTGTTGTATACATACATATGTGTGTATAAATAAAAGAGCATATTCAGCCTAAATCACTAGTGGCAAATGCATTAACATCAAGTAGCTTTATAGCAACTCATGTAAGTGCCTCAGTGCAAGAGACAGTCATGTCTGCTTTTGTAGGTCATTTTAACAACATTTACAAAGAAACAAACTGAACCAACTCACTACTAAGGTACTGGTGGTATCTCCAACTTGATGCGGGAAAGGGCTGAGGTGATGCTACAAGGAGATATACATTTTTCTTTTCTCCATCTGAATCTCCTTTTCTTTCAATTAGTAGCATTTTTCTGAGAGCTAAAATCACTTGATGTCCCTACAAATGCCTAGCGTATCCTTTGAGACGAATCCCACTAACTCTTACTCCCCCAGTCTGCACCAGTGAAGCCAATTATGAAGTGGGAAAGGTGAGGACCTGCAATCACAATTTCCTCAACCTAATTTTGTTGGGAAAAAAAAAGAAACATGAAACTTACTTTTACCTTATACTGATACTCTGTTTACAAGAATATTTTTTAAGTAACTAAACCTGAGTATTTATCCATGTGGTAAGTCCTGACAAACACATATGGGTGGATAACTGTTGTACATGGCTGAGCTTTACTTTAGAGCAACAGCTCAGGTCTAAACAATTCTGCTCAGAAAGCACCTTGCCCCCCCACCTTACCCATGTCCACCACTGCCCACCCTACCACATTGTCGTATGCTCTGTGGGAAAACGTAACGCCCAAGGGAGTGACCAGACACCACCCCCCTGCTGAAAAGTCACAGCCTGCATGTTGCCTGGTGTGCAGAGGGAGAGGAAAGGAAAGATCAGGTCACTGAGCCCATTTATTTATATATAATTAAGGATTTTCATTAGGTTGTGGTGGGGGAATTGTGGACATCTGATCATAATTAGGTTTTTTCTAGCAAATGAAAACTTGTTTGCATGATTAAAAAAAACCCAAAACTTAACCTATATGAGGCAACACAAGCCAAAACACACTGTGCAAGCAAGCTGGTGTCTAGATTTGATCACTAAGCCTTCAAAAAGCAGCTGCCAGTTACTATTACATGGTCTTTGCATCAGAAGTTGGCTTCCCAGAGAAAACAGTGAGTCCATGCAGTATTACATATCTATGTGTGTGGAGGACTGTTTTTAAAAAAGGGGGGTGAGTGAAATCTGCATTGGGTTGAGCATACACCTCCGGACAGGGCTAGAGTGTAAATGCTCATAGCTGAGTTAGCTGGTTCTCTGGCAGACTGACCAGGGAGTACGGAGAGCAAATAATTTCCAAAGGTATGCTTTCTTGCTTTCATTTTTTTTCATTTTTTTTTTCCCCTGTAAACTGAGAATATAACTGACTTTGCTTCTGACATGTAAATCTAGCCAGCCACTTTCTTCCATGGTAGCTTTAATTTCATTATCCATGTATTTTAAATCAAGCCATTACTGCCTGGGCAACTTCATTAAGAAAGTCTCTAAGGCATGGGGGCTGAGGGAGCTGGCATGGCTGTGACCAGCAAGAGCGGATGGGTCCCAAACTCCCCACGCAGCTGTGGCAGACAGTCCTGCTCCCCAGGCCAGAGGACTGCAGTGCTGGCCGGACACAGAGAGGGATGTGGGGAGAGCAGCTTCACGGCAAAATGTGAGGCAGGTGTACACACTATATATTGGCCCAGACATTCTGTAATTTTGGTCACACTTTTGAACAAGATATTAGTGAAAGCAGTAGCAATTCTTTCTTGAATACCTTCTGTCTTTTACACTCTTTCTTTTTTGGGGGCAGTCATAGTGCCAAAATCTGAAAAGCATTAACCTGCACTTGGCAGACCTTCAATAAGTCATTTTTATTGAAACATTGACCCATATATTGCTCTGACTTGCAGAGATAAATGGTGGTGGTGGTGGGGGTTGTCCCAAAAGTATGGTGTTGATGGTATTATTATGCTTGATTATGAAAATACTGTCACTTAATGAAAACCACATTTATTTTTCACCTAAGTATTTTAGTTTTAGTAGCCATGATGTTGATATGTTCCCAGTGTGGAAAACAAAGCTCAGCAGAGACTGTTGCTAATTATTTAGTAAATGGAGCAATGAGAAGAGCCCTCACCTACTTAGGTTGTAAGTGACTGCCTGAATCTCACCTTGTTTTCTTATCGCTACCACCCTGGTGTCCCTTTGGGGAAGTCCTTAGCTGTGGAAGGGCTTGGGTCCATGTCTGCTGGATTCAAGAAGAAGTTGTCAGTGAAGGATACTTGATAAAGGTCTTTATTCAGCAATGACTTCAGAGTAGTTTTTCGTATGTTAAGGGAGCTGGCTCTTGAAAGCTCACTAGGAGGTACAAAGCTCCCTCATTGGAGAGGGAATCTGGTGGGAAAAGATTTTGATGAGATCTTTTAAAAGATGTAGAAGAGAGGAAACTATCTGACTTTTTAAATGTACTTGGGGCATACCTCACTGTTGTGGTTTAACCCCAGCTGGCAACTAAGTCCCACACAGCCGCTAGCTCACTCCCCCCTGGTGGGGTGGGGGAGAGAAACAGAAGAGTAAAAGTGAGAAAACTCATGGGTCGAGGTAAAGACACTTTAATAGGTAAAGCAAAAGCAGCACACACAAACAAAGCAAAACAAGGTATTCATTCAGCACTGCCCATGGGCAAGCAGGTGTTCAGCCATCTCCAGGAAAGCGGGGCTCCATCACACGTAATGGTGACTTGGGAAGACAAATGCCATCACTCCGAATATCCCCCTGCCTCCTTCTTCTTCCCCCAGTTTATATACTGGGCATGACATCACATGGTGTGGAATATCACTTGGGTCAGTTGGCTCGGCTGTCCTAGCTGTGTCCCCTCCCAACTCCTTGTGCCCCCCCAGCCCCCTGGTGGAGTGGGGTGAGAAGCAGAAAAGCCCTTGGCTCTGTGTAAGCACTGCTCAGCAGTAACAAAACCATCCCTTTGTTACCAACACTGTTTCCAGCACAAATCCAAAACACAGCCCCATACCAGCTACTGTGAAGAAAATTAACTCTATTCCAGCCAAAATCAGCACACATATGGTTCAGGCAGTACCTGTGATTTCAGAGAAACTGCTTTGGAGAGCCAGGGGTTTGCTTTCCTCTAGTTACCCAGAACACGGATAGCAAGGGAGAGGATGAAAATAGGACAGGACAGTGTCGTGGTTTAAGCCCAGCTGGCAATAAAGCACCATGCGGCCATCGTCACTCCTCCCCCCTGGTGGGATGATGATGAGAAAATATAATGAAAAGCTTGTCTCATGGATTGAGACAAGGACAGGGAGGGATCACTCACCATTTATGGTCACGGGCAAAAATCAGACACAACTTGGGAAAAAAACAAAATCAATTTAGTTTACTGCCGATCAAATTAAAACAAGG
>VYZV01025816.1:262561-285554 GCA_013401275.1 Pandion haliaetus | reverse complement strand
TCTGTTGTTGACTGTAGATGACTTCTGTTGCAACTCCAGTGAAGACTGAAATCATGCATGAAAAAGCTTTACCTCAAGGTCCTTTGAGAAATATAGTTTACTAGTGGATGGAGAAGGTGCAAAACTGTTTTAATTCTGTGGTACAAAGGGTAACTTGTTCACAAGGCTCAATAAACCAGGGGCAAAATTAATTTCATAGTCCAGGAGTCTAGCTGCCTGTCATGTGAACTGATAAATTTTCTTTGGTTTCCCTGTGTGTGTATTTTCTATGTGTCTTGCTGTTTTGAAGTTTAGCTTTTGCTGGGTTGAGAGCTGGGCTCGTAAAAATGCATTTGTAGTGCTGCACAAAGGATCACAGGAAGCCTTCTTGTCTGGCCATATTAAGGTTTCTAGAACATATGAGCAAAAAGAAAGTGTTTCTATCAGGTCTCTGAAGATCTGCATTAATGCAATCTCCTCTCATGGGTATGTTTATAGCTGAAATTAAATTTCTTAATCAGTACTACATGGTGATCTTTTGACAAACCTCAGGGGGCCTCTTATTAAAGCAATGAGCTGCAAAAAAGTAGACAGTGTCTATATGTAATGCAAAGGAGATGGCCAGCAGAGGTGCTTTTCCACTTGAATTTGATGGAGGAAATACACAGTGCTCATGCTCATACTTGCGGTGGAAAGTACCTGTTGAGAAGCAGTTGCAGTCTGAGCTGATATGTGGGGATGCTACTAGTATGTTACCTTCCTTTACTGTTAGGAAGTTATGGTTGCCACTACTGAATGTCATGGCTACAAGATCATAGGCAGGTTACCTGCAAATGCTATGTTGCTGGAATTAAATGCTACTGTAACTGTTACTGCTATATTGCTGGAATTAAATGCTACTGTAACTGTTACAGGGAATCTCTAAGCCTTAGAGCACAAATCTAAAACTGTGAGCTAACTACTTCTAGCAAAGCACAAAAGGACAGACTTGCTCATGCAATCACTTTTTTTTCTCTTGTGTTTATCAGGTTTGAGAGCATTTATTCTAACAAAGCAGGTGAACCAGGCACAATATGCCCGTAATGATCACTGACATGCTGGAAGACAAGTTCTTCCTCCAAAGATCTAGTTATCTCGTGTTTAACAAGAAAACATCAGATCAAGATCAAGTGTTTGACCAAAGGAGTAAACAAGTATTTCTTTTGACCAGCAAATTGTGTATGTTATTTAGGAACAAATGTGGCCCTACCGCAGCAAACAAGCTTGTACAAGTCTCTTCTTTTAATGGAGACAGTCACATTTTCTTCAATGTAGTAGCAATGAATAAACACAAGAAACTTGTCTGAAAGTTTCAATTTGGGACTTCCTGAAGAGGCACACACTTTTCATGTGGGTATCGGTCCTACTTTTTTTTGACTGCATCTATCAATGTTTTTCTTCACTTTCCATACAATACACGTTCAATTATACAAGCAGTTAGTTTGTCAGTCTCCTGTGTCTTATAAATAGTCTAGGGGGAAATATCTTTGGTCCATGTTACCTTTAACTTCTAATCCTCTGTACTGTGCAAGTCATTAATTGAACTCTGAAACTTGTTTATAGAGCAGACATGTGCTTTTTCTGTAATTAATAGCACCTGTAGGATTCCAAGATGCCTAATGCACGGAGGTTTCTGTATAGAGTGCCTGTCTGATTTAAAAAACTAGTAGGGAACGCCCAAGTCCTCAGTGCCCTGATTATAAATATATTGTTGCATGACATCAAGATTGCCTTAATATGTTTCCAACATGTTTGGATTTTGTTTGAATGTTGCTCTATAGTAACTGCTAGATTGTGTTCCATCCCTCAAATGTTTTGGGTTTTTTTACTGTTGCATTATTAATGCAGCATTCAGCCCAAATCCGTACTTTAATGCAGCTCTACATACTAAAATAGAAATAAGACTGGAAGGGATGATGTGATTGGGTTTGCCCTGCGATAGCTGTGAAGCTAGTCAAGAACGTGTGTAAGCACTTCAGAAGTGAGCAATGCAAAAGATAACAATAAATGTCTTTTCAGGTCACTTTCAGCCTGATACCCGTTAGGGTTTGCATCCTTGGTTCTTTTTGTTGTCTTGGTTTAGAAGAGGAGATCTATCGCCGGTCAGACCAAAAATTTACAGAGTTCAGTATCTTCTCTCTGACAGTAGTTAAGATAAGATGTGTGCAATATGTATAAATAAGTCTTCCAATAACTGACAGTTTGGGGAATGTAGCTGTTCTGAGTTTTCCGACTTTGATAAAATGCTTGGAATTGCATTGCTAAAACTGATACCTCAATATTTTGATAGGGAATTTTGAGTCAATAGCTAAGCAAAAAAGATACAAGCAAATTAAGTATTTCTATTCCCTGAATACAGCTTCTCTGTCTGTTTTAGCTGCTACTTTGCTGTGTTTGCTGGATGAAGCCTAGCCTGAAGAAGTGGCACAGTGTGGTATTCCTTAAAAGCATAGGAAATCAAATGTTGTTATGCCACTTCTGCATGTTACAAACAAAGCAACAAAAAAGTTATTTTCAGTTCCTAAGATACAAAATGAAGGAGGAAAACTGGAGGTTGGTGCCCTCAACCTAACTGAATAACCTATTTCAGGCACAAAGTCTTGTATAACGATGTATGTAATGAGGCTGCTTTTGATGTCATGCTAGAGGCTGCCTTGTCTTACAGGTGGAATCCCTGGTGCCCTTGTTCCAGCACTTGGAGCCTTACAGCATGTTATCTCTGAAGACTTATCCCACCTATTTCTCCCCTCCAGCTTTGCTACTATACATCTCCTGTGCTGGAATTGAATAAGCCAGTTTATCTAACCCTTCTGCTCTTGTCTACCAAGTCATCTGGCGTGTGGTTGTTCTTACATCAATATATTGTTTCCCTGATTCTGCCTTAATTTCATCACTTTGTGCTGTTCTTTCTGGAGCAATAGATGTGTGTGTAGATCTTACCCCTGGCTCCTCAAAACCTGGGCTGGGCACGTTGTCCATGTCACACGTGCTCTGTTGTTGTAGTTTATTTACAGAAGCAGTGTATTATGCCTACTGCAAGAGGGCAGGCAAGACTGGTACACTGCCTTCTCCATGGCACCCAGCCAGCTTGCCGCAGAATTTACTAATCTGTACTTTTTAGTGTCTTAAGATTTGAAAGGCTTAGCTGGAGCAGGAGGAAGGACTTTGTCCCAGAGACTATAGAGAGAAAGGAGGTGAATAAAAGAATAGGAAATAATATAGATACAATGGGGTGATACTGCACCAATTGTTGTTTGTTTGGGTTTTTTTTATGAAGCTTTTTGGCTGTAACTCCTGATAGGAGTCAAACAGAGAAAACTTAAAAGTTGAACAGCATGTACCCCCCAATAGTTTGTGGATAAGAACACACATTCATTTTCTGATATTAGAGATCAGATTGTACATATTTTCACTCCGAATTAAAGCGGCACTAAGATTGTTGATTTAGGTGACTAGATTTGGCTAATGGATTTGTCGTCTTGTCTTCTGTGAGGACTTAGTGTTTTTTCCTTGGAATAGCCTAGGAGCTACTCAGTTAACACAATACATTGGATCATATTTTTGTAATGCTGGTACCGAGATGCCACATAGGTTTTCCATCTACCTTTGTCCTGAGTTTTTACCTTTGTAGCTGTGACAAGGACAGCAGAGAAATCAGGATCTTGGCCAAAGTAGAAAGCTTCAGGAAAACATGGAGCACAATGTGAGTGGAATCTTAACTCCTAGAGGTCTCATTCTTCTAAATGCAAGTGGTTCTTTTGTTACAGTAAAGCAGGATTTGATAGTGCAAGTTGGAGATCCATAACTAGAGTGTTGTCTCAATGTGCTAGCAAGGGAATCTATAGTAATAGGTACCTTTTTCTGAGGTACAGTAAGTTCAGAATAAGTCAGTGCAGCTCAGATGGATTTGTTGTGCTAAAAACTGATGCTAGGGTAGAACTTTTTCACATATTGACCACAGACATATATAGGAATGGAGCTGAGACAGCAGAAAGCTGCTAGAATGATGCAATGCCTCAAAGATTCCAGGGTTAATCCCACTGGAATGGAAAAACTAGAGCTGTATTATTTGAAAAACAAATGAAAGACAAACCCTGGTTAACTCTTTATACTTCTGAAAAGTCTGAAATAATGAGAATGGGCTACTGTCTTACTTTAACTGGTAGAGTAGTACCAGAGGTCCCATTACTCCAGACTTAGAGGAGATTAGTTTTATTTGATGTGTTAGTGATTGTAGGATGCCTCCTTACCCTCCCTTCACTTGAAACTGCTCTGCAGTTTTTGATATTATCAAGTTATTCTGATAGCCCCACAGATGGAGAATTACCTTTATAGCTGAGGAAAGCAGAATACAGAGAAGTAGAATAACTTGCATAGGATTACATAGGAAATCAGTGGCCAAACCAGGAGCTGAAACAAAACTGCCAAGTCCTTGTCTAACGTGTTAAAGCAAGAGCTCATTCCTCGTCTTCACTTCCTTTGCCAGTATTAAGCTCATGCAGGACTAAGAGCAAGATGCTCAAAATGGGGGGCCCTGGATTTCTCATTCACTAAAGTAGTTAGTCACTACTGAATTAGCAAAATTATTCATTGCCACAGCTATCAAGGGAGGGAGGATTGTGTACCAGAATCCAAGCACGGTAAGACTTCTTTTAACAAAGAAAACTGTATTCATGCTGTAGGAACCATGTTTTGAAGTGATGCTTCTCCCACTAGGCAAGGAAGCAATCGTTCATGTTTTGAGAAATGCTTGGTGGCTCTTGAAGAGCCACATGAACAGCTGAGTATTTGAAAACCAGGCCACAAACTAGCAAGGTCATCAGCAGATGCAGTGAGCATGCCTAGCCTTTTTCAAAGAACTTGGATTTGGAAAAAGAAAAAGCAAAGGAGAACTTGTGGGCTGTGGCTGCTAAGTCAGCATTTGGAGAAGGATAGTGAAAGGCTTCCTTCCTTTGAAATTATTTGAAGTACACAAATTCAGGATTCTTGTGAATATAGAAGGAAGCTGCTCCTGCTTTTGTCTTGGCACTACTTATGTCTTCAGTAGTTAGCCAGGAGAAACCCTGGGTGGAGGCAAGCCTTTGGCTGCTGTTTATTCTTTCAGATGTATCATATGGTGTTTGCACACTGGAACAATGTGGTGTCTTCTCAAGCCCTGAAGTACAGGGTGTGAGTGATTGTTGTAGTTTGGGTAATTGTATTTTGTCAAAAGGAGGCATGCTAGTTTTTGGGCTCTGCTTCAACTTCTCTTTTCTTTCTGATGAAAGAGATGATTTTTTTCCAAAGTACAGACAGCTGTATTAAATGGGCTTGTTAGTTAGCTTGGAACTTCAGATGAAGGAGGTGTAGCTGTTAACAGACAGGATTAGAGGGGATGTGCTGTGACTATAGGCTTCTTTATAACAGCAAGCTCTTATCCTCCTTGAGGAGGAGCACTTGGCTTTTAGTGCCTCAAACTTTTTTGTGCCCATGGCTGAGACTCCCTGTTAGAATCCATGTATGCTAGAAGCAGAAAAGCTGTGAAAAGGGAAGGAAACAATCATTCACTCATCTGAAACTTCCTGTTCCATTTCAGGGACTTTCTGCCACGTGGATCTGGCATCGTAACCAGACGCCCACTGGTCCTGCAGCTGGTAAACGCCAGCACAGGTATGTGAGCTACCTTCCCTGTGTGTCCAGCTGGATTGCTGTCTTAGTCAAGAAAGGTCTTATTTGACCAGTGGCACTGCTCAGTGTGGAAAAAATAAATAAGAATTTTCCCCAGTAAAAATGACCTGCAGCTGGTTTTCAGTTCTACCTGTTTAACATCTGATGCATAAAGTCTTAAGAAGCAAAATGCTTCTTAGTTTTTTGTCTTAATTTATTAGGCAAGGCTCCATGCATACACTTATCACAATTTTCCTTTGCCTATGCAGCTGTGACTCTTGTGTGGGTAAGACCTAAAAGCCAGATGACCTTGCTGATAATCTACTGAAATAAGGGGGTGAAGTGATTTAATGTACTGAAAACCCAGTGGGAGAACACTGGGATCTGGAGAACAAAGACTGCAGAGTTCTGTGGCTCGTCTTTTGGGCAGTTCACTGGTTTTGCTGCTTACTTGCAGGATATTTTCATTACCATCCCCCTTAACATAAATTAAGGTCTTATCCAGGAGTTGGCAAGTGAATGTTTAAAGGTACTCTTCCTCTATTCTCAGATAAACTTGATCTATCCATGTCAGTCCTCTTATCTACAGTAAGGAGACAGTTTGACTTTTAGGAGGCTTTACAATTGAAACGAGGTTTTTGGATTGGTTAGTCTACTCAAGGACTGACACACAAAACCCCCAACCACCAGTGAATTCAAAACCATGTCAAGAAGAGGTTGCGGGTTTTTTTTTTCTCTCTTGAGGCTCTCTTGAGACTCTTGTGTCTGTTCTCATTATGTAATGAGACTGTTATTAACCCCCAGCACTTTAATACAGAACTAACCCTGGTACTTGGGAGAACTTGGACATCTCTCAGTGTAGCTGTGGAAGTCACCGCTGCTGCAGGCCAGTGCATGCTAAGTTTGTGTAGTATCAACAGAGAAGGTCCTGGATTATTACTTGAATGAAGACAAGTGAGGATGCCACCTCTGCTGAGACAAAAGCTGGATTGTGAATGTGTTGGGCTCAACTGAATTCTCTCAGATGTTGATCAGATAATGTGACTGCAGTAACTTCTGTGCCAATTTGCCAGGTCCAGGTCCTAGTGGGAAAGGTCCTTGCCAGACTTAATCTCTTGAACTGTTTTTTGGTTTGTTTTGCTTCAGGACATGATGTTTTCATTACACTTTGAGTGTTTTTCTGATGTCAGTGACTATTTCTGACTCTCTGCTTCTGTTTAAACAGAATATGGTGAGTTCCTACACTGCAAAGGAAAGAAATTCACTGATTTTGAGGAGGTCCGTTTGGAGATTGAGGCTGAAACGGATCGTGTTACTGGCTCCAACAAAGGGATTTCCCCTGTGCCCATCAATCTTCGAGTCTACTCTCCCCATGGTGAGTCCTAATGCAGCATCTGAGTCAGGAGATAGATGAGGCAGGTTGCTGCTTTGTCATGAACTAAAGACAGAAGGAACAGAGATGAAATGGAGACTGTGCTTGGTTTTGACTTTAATCTCCATGTGCTATGCTGTATCAAACTGCCAGCCTTGGCCATACTGCTAAAATGGGTTTGTCTGCCAGCTGAAGTATTTGACTGCTAGCAGAACTTCTCCTTGAAACAACTGATGTCTGTGCAGAAAATTGTTCCTGAGGCTGTTCCTTTCCATTAGTATGGGCATTACAGTGAAGAGCTGCTGTCTCTCCCTGCTTTCTGATACTGCTTTACTGGGCAAATAAATGGAACAAAAACCCAAAATTGATGGGGAGAGTGGTTTTCCTGAAGAGCACTTGCCTTCTGTTTGCATGTAAATACGTACTTTGTATAGTTCTCTCCAGGCAGTGTCTATGTCATATGATGCTGATGTCAGCGGAAGAATTCCGCTTAAACAAGGGAACGACACAGTCCCAGATTTGCCAGCTCTTTAAATGTGAAGAGCTATATGGGCATTTTTTTGGAAAGCAGCAGCTCAGTGCTACACAGCAGTTAGCTGTGTAGAACTTGTGCTTGATATTTAGTTTTATTTTTTCTCTCAGCAAGACAATCAAACAGTTATAGGGCTGCATATTGTAGTCCTTCAGGAGAAGGCCTAGATGACTTTGACAGGAGCCTCCCTTGAATAAGGGTGGCAGGACTGAGCTCTTCAATACCGGGGACAACTCTTAATGAGTGGAACCAACTGTTCTGACTCTCCAGTCTTTGTTATGAAGTGAAAAAATGTACTGTCATCCCTTCCCTTTTGGTGTAGCCTATGTGGAAGGACTTTGAGGGCACAGTTTCCCTGATCAGTGCGAAAACAAGCGATTTAAAGGGAAGTGTGATGAGATCATTGACAATCATGACTAGTAACAGCTAGCAAGTAGTTCTTACTAAGCAGTAACAAAGGCACTAGAAAGCTCTGTGTGCTTCTGTGTGTGCATCTGTTATGCCTGTTATATGTTGGAGACGCTAAAGCTACAGGTAGTACTTACAGACCAGAACAGTCCAACCTCAACACTCCCTTGTGCTATCTCCTGTTTCCTGTGTCTAGTCCTAAACCTGACCTTGGTGGATCTACCGGGTATGACAAAAGTCCCAGTAGGGGACCAGCCCCCTGACATCGAGTTTCAGATCCGAGATATGCTTATGCAATTTGTCACCAAAGAGAATTGTCTCATCCTGGCAGTATCCCCAGCCAACTCTGATTTGGCCAATTCTGATGCCTTGAAGATTGCAAAGGAGGTGGATCCTCAAGGTAAGTATCTCTTAACTGAGCATGACATTGCTAGACAGTGGCCTGATTTTGCTGTTACCTTTTGGTTGTGATTAGCCTAGTAGCTGTGGGTTCCTGTCTGTTGTCTTGGGTTGTATCTTCACAAACACACATTCTTCTGAGAGGGGTTAGTGAGTGTTAACAGTTACTGTAATAGAATTTTTATTATTCCCCTTTTCTCCCTTTGTCTGAGCCCCATTTCTGAAGAGGTGAAGGATTTACTCTCCTTTAGTCATCTGCATTCTGCCTGGAGAAAAGTAGGAAAATCTGCACTAAAATCTATACAGCAGATGTGGCATAGCATGTGCATGAGCTCAATTATTGTTTGTTTTGCTCTCAGGGCCTCTTGGACATGATGGGAACTAATGTTTGAATTCAAGAGCCCTTGAGTAGCCAAGTTGGGCGATCTGTAAGCTTTGTGAACAGAGGAAAATATTACATGAGTTGTTTGATCAAGTATGTTTGGGTGTTTTCCATAGGGCAACGCACTATTGGAGTCATCACTAAGCTGGATCTTATGGATGAAGGAACCGATGCACGAGATGTATTAGAAAATAAATTACTTCCTCTTCGCAGAGGTATGTTTTCTCATGCTTTGTCCATGATCTCCTTCCTCTGTTTTCCCTGTGTGAGGTGTCCTGGCCTCATCCCCTTCCCCCAGTGCATCCCCTTCCTGCAACATCTGTTACAGCTTGTGGTTAAGCCATCTCTGTTCCAAACTGGAACTGAGAAAAGCTGGGGAACAGGGATCAGTCACGCTGTTAATAGGAACTTTTTAGGTATTTGTACCTTGATATGTAGTCCTAGCAGAAACATAGCCTTATGCTCTTACCTTTGCTTTCTCCTTCCTTACTTCTTTTAATAAGGCAAGCTGCAAAAATGGCACTCCTTGTCTTTTATCTAGATGAGATTGCCATAGTATAACAGATGAAATAATTTTGGACTGTAGTACATACTGTGTATAGCCATAGTGAAGTACCTATCTTGAGGACTTTAAAAAAAAAGTCTCAAATGAATGAGACCAGGGTATGCTTTGTGATTGGGTGTATTGGGTTTCTTTGGCAAGGTTTTGGTAGAGGGAGGGATGGTTTGCAGGGGTGGCTTCTGGTGAGAAGCTGCTAGAAGCTTCCCCTTTGTCTGACAGAGCCAATACCAGCTGGCTCTAAGGCGGACCTGCCGCCGGCCGAGGCTGAGCCAATCAGTGATACTGGTAGTGCCTCTGTGATAACATAGTTAGGAAGGGAAAAAAAAGTTGTGGGGCACAGAAATGGCAGCCAGAGAGAGGAGTGAGAACATGTAAGAGAAACAACCCTGCAGACCCCCAGGTCAGTGAAGAAGGAGGGGGAGGAGGTGCTCCAGGTGCCAGAGCAGAAATTCCCCTGCAGCCCGTGGGGAAGACCATGGTGAGGCAGGCTGTCCCCCTGCAGCCCATGGAGGTCCACAGTGGAGCAGATATACACCTGCAACCCGTGGAGGACCCCACGCTGGAGCAGGTGGGTGCCTGAAGGAGGCTGTGACCCCATGGGAAGCCCGTGCTGGAGCAGGCTCCTGGCAGGACCTGTGGAAAGAGGAGCCTACAGAGCAGGTTTTCTGGCAGGACTTGTGACCCTGTGGGGGACCCATGCTGGAGCACTTTGCTCCTGAAGGACTGCACACCATGGAAGGGACCCACACTGGAGCAGTTCATGAAGAACTGTAGCCCATGGGAGGGACCCACGTTGGAGAAGTTCGTGGAGGACTGTCTCCTGTGGGAGGGACCCCATGCTGGAGCAGGGGTGTGATGAGTGTGATGAGTCCTGCCCCTGAAGAGGGTGAAGCGGCAGAAACAATGTGTGATGAACGGACCGTAACCCCCATTCCCATCCCCCTGCGCTGCTGGGGGGGTTAGGTAGACAATCCAGGAGTGAAGCTGTTCCCAGGAAGAAGGGGGAGGGGTGGAGGGAAGGTGTTTTGAGATCTGATTTTATTTCTCATTACCCTACTCTGGTTGATTGGCAATAAATTAAGTTCATTTTCCCCAGGTCGAGTCTGTTTTGCCCGTCATGGTAATTGGTTGAGTGATCTCTCCCTGTCCTTACCTCAACCCAGGAGCCCTTTGTTATATTTTCTCTCCCCTGTCCAGCTGATGGGGGGGAGCAATAGAATGGCTTTGATGGACACCTGGCATTCAGCCAGGGACAGCCCACCACATTGGGGGAACAGTAATAAATAAGCTAATTCTCAGTTGCATAGTAATTTTTGTCCTGCGTACCAAAATACCAGAACCTCGGGCGTTCAGAGGAAATTCTAGTTTTAAACTCTTCCAATTTGTTCCTAATAGTGTGTTGCCACTAGAATTCCCCTTTTGCAGTGCTGCCAGCTGGGTAACTTCCTTCTGAGTCCCATTTACATTCTCATCCTTGCAGCCATCTGATCTCTAACCCCACTCTTACAGGTTACATTGGTGTAGTCAACAGAAGTCAGAAGGACATTGATGGCAAGAAGGACATTCAGGCAGCTCTGGCTGCAGAGAGAAAATTTTTTCTCTCTCACCCGGCCTACAGACACATGGCTGATCGCATGGGAACCCCCTACCTGCAGAAAGTATTGAACCAGGTACTGTCAACAGTTAAGAACTGCTGCCCACTATGTCACAAGAATGGCTAGGTTGGCCATCAGGGCATTGCTGAGATGGAATACAGGAATACAGGAAAAGCTACAACTTGTGGTCAACAAACTGATAAATATGTTAAATTGTTTTGCTGCAGTAAGACTTGTGAACATGGGTTAACTCTTCCTCCTCTGCATCATAAAAGGGATTTTGGTGCCAAGTCCTATGAAGTGTGCCTGACTGGTATAATACTGATACAGTGAAACACACTAAGGCCAATAATAGAGCTTGCACACCAAAGGCAGAGCACTGCTTTATCCTCTCAGTGATGCTGGTGCAAAATCAATAGGTGGTTCATGGCATTTGCACTATCAGAATGCAAGGTCTTTCTGGTTAAGCTAAAAGATACCTTCTAAGTTTCTAGTGGTCTCTGTACCTAACAGTAAGCTGCAAGGATTGATTTAAATGTGATACTGGTAGTCATTTTCCCATCTATTAGGGCTCTCATCTCCTGTCTCATACAGTGGCAACTTACTGTTGCTTCCCTCTCTGCTCCCTTGAAATATTCCCTTAAGTAAAAATTACTTTGTCGTTTTTCCTCCTTATTTAAATATTCATCTTTAAACTGGACTTTTCCACAGCTGTGCTCTGTGGAAACCCTCTTATTGGAGCCACTTCAGTGGTTTTGGCTCCTTCCACCTTGCCTTGTTACCCTTATTGTTGAAAAAGGGCTTGACCACCACCTTGGGTGTCAGTGGTGTGCTAAGCTGAAGACAGAATAGCCTTTTCCCTGGTGTAAATAGCAAATGCTAATACTTTTTATGTGAAGCTTATTCTTGGGTTGGAGACAGCAGGCATGTATGAATGGGAGTTTTGTATTGGACTAGAAGGTAAAATGAAGGTCAAGAATAGAGGGGTGCAATAGGTAGGAGCCTGGGAGGCAGGATACACTCAGCTTGTAACTGGTGTCTGTCCTGGGATAGACTTTTTATTAGGACCACTCAGAAGGATTGAACACAGAAGACAGGAGCATTCCTCTTTTAATTTGTGATGTGGAGCTAGCAAACTCTTCCCAGTAACCACCTGGAGGTTTATCATCTTAAACCTTCTTCTTGTGCAGCAATTGACCAACCACATCCGTGACACCCTGCCAGGGCTGCGGAACAAGCTCCAAAGCCAGCTTCTCTCCATTGAGAAGGAGGTGGAGGAGTACAAGAGCTTTCGCCCTGATGACCCTGCTCGCAAGACCAAAGCTCTGCTTCAGTAAGTGGCCTCAGCTGCATGTACCTCCCTGGAGATGACTGCTCAGCCATGACTTCCACTTCATGCTTTTTGTTTTCTTTCAGGATGGTCCAGCAGTTTGCTGTGGACTTTGAGAAGCGCATTGAAGGCTCCGGAGACCAAATTGATACCTATGAGCTGTCAGGAGGAGCTAGGATTAACCGCATCTTCCATGAGCGTTTCCCCTTTGAACTGGTGAAGGTACTGCTTCCCTGTGCTGCTGAGATCCACTTTGTCTTCTTGTCTGTTACCTCTTCTGTCCGTCTCCTTATTCCTCTTGGTATCTTTCATCATCTATCTTTCCCTTTTGACTACTTTGTTTCATCTTTTTCCTTTTACCACCTTTTTTTACTTATTTTGTCTCCTTTATTGGAGCCTTCTGATAGTGCTGACCTTTCTCTCAGTCCCTGTCCTTGTGACAGAACTTAACTTTCTCTAAGTTAAATGACAATATTTCTTTGGCTTAATTCCTAAATGCTAAATTAAATGTGCAAAATAAATTCCTTTAACGCAAACAATAATAAATCAATGACTGAATGTCCTTGCACATATATTGTGTCAAAGCTACTTTGAATTTCACATAGTACGAACGGTGCTGAAACTTTTACTTCCTTGATCCTGAGCACCAGACTAGACCTAAAGTTACTCTAACAGATATGCAAGAAGCAGGAAAGAGGATGTAGACATACCTGGGATTACTTCTGTCTGTCCCCTATCAATGAACAGAAACTGTTCTACTGTCATTAACAGTTGAAGAGGATTTTTATTGAATGATAGTTTTCTTGGATGGCAAAGTCCATGAACCTGATCAGAGGTGGTATGGAAAACTTTTTTTAATGCCAGTTGGAACAGACTCAAGAGTCAAATCATTCGACTCCTGGATTTTCTGCATTTTGCTTCCTTTCTTTGTATTTGAATAAGATGAGGCCTTTTTAGTGAAATACAAGAGCCTGCCTTGTATTGGATAATACATTTTTCTATATGAATTGTAAATCTATTTGTGGTGTTCACTGATAAAACAGCTGCCAAGACCTCATGCTAAATCGTGGGAGACAAAACAGTTTGTTTTAAAAAGCAGCCTAGCACTTCAGTTTTATTGCTTTATCTCAAAGAAGCTCCTTACGAGCTGCTGGGGCTTGGCATCTGTAGATGTAGGCCCTTAGCTATTCATATTTGTTCAGGATGTCTGCATTGGCAATAGAAGCTTTATGGCTGGACTCTGTATCCAACACTTGGGCTAATATCTCATTTGTCACATGATAGTGCTGGCATGGGACCTCTTCTCTGTAAAGCATGCTGTTGTGTATTCTGGGGTTGCATGAATAAGTGTCAGACAGTTTCTGATAAAATTCTCTCTTTGAGCAGATGGAGTTTGATGAAAAGGAGCTGCGGCGGGAGATTAGCTATGCCATCAAGAACATCCATGGTATCAGGCATGTATCACGCACTAGGCAGACCATTGGCTGCATAGCCTTATAAATATCTCTAGACCTTCCAAATGGAGTTGAAGACTTCAGAGGTACGGTAGGTCAGCCAAAGGGGAGGGCTAACCTCCTTGGACCACCCTGGTGGCTTGAATATGGGAGTAGGGACAATCATCCAAGTCAGTTTGCTTTCTCTTCCCATGTCAGAGTTGCAGAGGCCTAAAAGGTAAAACTGCCTTGGTAACTAGACACTTTCTCCCTCCTTGTGTCTTGACTTAAGAAAGGATAGAAAGAGGGATGCAAGCCCATACTACTCCTTCATTTAGTTAAAACTAAAATGTTGGTTTTCACTTTCTGCCTGCATACTAACCAACAGTTAGTTGTTCAAAACAGTTGTTGGTACCGAGCACCTCCTCCCCTAGAGATTTGAAGGAGCACTAGGATGCCCATCAGCAGGATCCCAATGGCCTCAGGATGTTAGCAAACATGCTTGTGTTCCCCATAGCCCCTCAGGAGGTTGGCTGTCAAAGAACAGCCCTGAGACCGAGTCATGCTGCTCCTGGGAACGTGAGTAAGGTCTGATGCCTCTCTGAGCCCTTCCTGCCCACTGGGATGTGAACAAATACTGACCTAGATTTATTTTCATTCCTTCCTTTGCTCAGTCACTAGCTGAGCTTAATAAAGGGTATCAAATATGTTAGTGTCCTAATCATTAAGACAAATCTTTCAGAAAAGGCCTACCATCTGCTGCACAACTCAAATAAGCTGCAGAGGGGTCAGCCCCTGCCACCCTTAGGCTTGGTGGCTGAAGTGAAATGGTGGTCTGGCCGTGGCTGTCCAGCTGGGATGCATTTTCCCCTCAGCACCTCTTTCCTGGGAGGTGTCAAGCATCCCTCATTTTCCATGGACTCCAATCAGGGCTTGTCTGGGGAACATGACACTCCCCAGCCCCGCATGCCGGGTTTCAGTGGTGGCAGTGCCTGCTCCAAGATGTGTGTATAACGCTGTGACATTCTCCTTGCCCCTTCTCCCCCTCCTGCCTTGTCTTGTCCCCACCCTGGGTGTTTAGAACCGGTCTCTTCACACCCGACATGGCCTTTGAGACCATTGTGAAAAAGCAGGTGAAGAAGATTAAAGAACCTTGCCTGAAATGCGTGGACATGGTCATTTCGGAGTTAATCAATACCGTTAGACAGTGCACCAAGAAGGTAACCAGAGGCAGCATGGAGCTGGCACCTTCCTACCTGCTCGCTGGCTTCAGCACAGCATTGTAACCTGGGCAGGGACTTGCCTGCAGCCACACTCAGTGTTTCTAACCACCTCCTCAGCATGACTAGACCTGAACAGTACCAGCCTGGGGCGATCCAGCCAACAAGCCAAACAGGAAGGGAAACGCTATGGGACATGGTCCTGCTTCCTGAATGTTTTGGAGCTGAGGGGTGCTGGAGTTGTCCCCACCACCCCTCTGTCTGTAGCATGACTCCTGATTCCTTTTAAAACCAAGGGTATTTCTTGTGGCCACATTTGACTAAATTTAGTATCTGGGTTTATTTTCCAGGCCAGAAACTGGGATTTAAATTTTGTCCTCTCTGTTCTTGTAGAAGTGAGATGGTTAATCCTAACCTAGCCTTTGGGTGCTTCTGGGAGAGTATATGGGGCTGAACTTCAGAGGCTGCAGCAGTTACAGCTGTGGGCTGTATCGCAGGGAAATGTTCCTGTGGTGTTTGGCTTGGTTTCTGGTTGGCTTGGTCCATGTCCTGTTCTGGAAGAGCAGCACATGGCTGAGAAGAATCAAATTAGAAATATCCACCAATGTTTGGGGTCCTCCTGCTCTCTGAGAGAGGCAGGGCTTCAGGTTTTGCCCTTGGGGATCCATACTAGTATTTGTTGGGGCTGAGGGAAGGAACGTGCCTTGATTCTGCCTGTTGGATATGGCAGCTTTTGTTTCTGAGGTTGGGGATGAAAGGCAGCAAGATAAGAAGACTCGTGCCATTCCTCTCAGCCATGGCTTGCTGCTTCAGGCAGGGCTAGGTGTTGGTGAAAAGGCACCTCAGTTAGGATGGTGGAATGGGCACTGGAGACTGGAATCACCACTGGCTGTTCAGGTGCAGGCAAATGGGCATTGCAGGACATGTCTGGAGAGTCTGACACTCTGTCTCTGCAAGGGTAGGGAAAGGTGCCCAAGCAGTGATACTTGCAGAAATGCCTAGTCCTTAGGGCCAAGAGCCTCTATAGAAGGGCTCAGGCATGCAGGCATATGCTTTGCCCCCCAGGACAGACTGGGAAAGCAAAGTGTATGCAGTGAGAGATTATTCAGGTTTCTAGAGTGCTGGAGGAGCTTCCTTTTTCTGTCCTGCTGTCCTCTCTTGGGGTGTGTGACTGGTGGGGAGCACCCAGAAAGTTGCCATTAGAGCCTGGCGACAGGTAAGCACAGGCCCTCGGGCTGCCAAGTATCCAGAGTTGCCTGCTAACTGGATCAGAAGGGCCCTCCTTTTTCATGCCCTCTGAAGCTTCTCTTGATTTGTTCTCTATCCATCAGTTGCTATTCAGAATCTCTGTTCATTCTTTCTGTTTGCATCCTTCCCTCCATTTCCCACTTCTTTCTTCATTGTTTCTTTTCGTTTCCTCTTCTACTGATAATTTCAGAATAGACCATCTGTTCTGACAGTGGCAGGTTCCTCAAGTGATGAGGTGGTGTGTACAGCAGGGTGGGAAATAAGGGAGGAGAAGAGACCACAGGGATGGGGGGAAATGTCACAGATTCAGGATTAAAGCTTTCCACTTTAGCTTAGATCCTATTGCGAAGAATTTGGTGGTTGACCTCAGTGCTAGTTGCTCTGTGTGCTCTAGTAGTCATGGTTACAATTTTGTATCTGAAGAAACAAAATGTTGTAATTCAGGTAATACTCAGATACTGGAAGGAACTGATGGTTTAAAATATATTTTTGTGCAGAGGCCCCCAAGTCTGGTGGGGGAAACGGTGTATATTGAACTTAGAAGGGCAACTGGATTAGTAGGAAACTGTTGCTGAGTCAGAGGATGTGAACTTAATTCTGGAAATGCCCTTGCTTTGCTCAAAAGGGGCATTGTTGGCACCTTGACAGACCCTTGGGTAAAGCTAAATCCTGTAACGTATTCCAACTCTTTGCTGCTTAAAAGGCAGACTAGTTGTAGGTCCTGTAATATGTGTTGAAGAGTGTTTTAATACTGGTGTTGCTTGGGGTCTTGCAGGTGTTATCCACAGAGATGTGAAAGATGAGGCGAAGGGGGAAATACCTGATTTTAAATGAGGTGGTGGTTATTTACAGCTAGCCCTGGATTGGTTGTTAGCTGTAGGCATCCCAGGTTTGACTGTAGAAAGGTAGTATCCCCTTCCCATGTCAAGGGGACATTGTCCCCTTGAAAGCACTTGCAGAGCAGTAATGCCCAATGCTAAAACAAGTAACTCAAATTGTGTAACAAAGAGCATCCTGGTAGAAGCTCTAAAGTGTTAAAGATGGGCTGAAAAACTCCTTTGGGTGCAGTAGTCTTGAATTGGATTAATCTTGGCCTATTGTAGTAACTTTAGTTTGTGGACTTTCAGCTCTTCCATAATGGAGCCACTGAGAACACAAGCCGCTTGTATAGTATCAGGGGAAATTAATACTTCCTTATAAACCTCAACAGGCCTGTATTGGGTCTGATGCTACAGGTTAGCTAGGGCAGAATGGATGCTATGTATAGCTATTGATGCTCTGTAGCATGTTTGCATTTTCCTAAATACCAGGTACATCTGTTCTTACTGAGGAAGTTAATGTTTAAGGGAAGGTGAGTAAGACGAAAGATGCTCCCTAAGTGGAGCAGTTTATCTGAGTCCCTGAAACTTAGACACATAAATTCGGTTCAGTTCTGTCAAAACAAGATGCAAGTGACAGACCTTTGCAAGTTTTAGCTTGGCTCCTGTTCAGGCTTCATGCAGCTGGAATAAGGAAAACATGAAGGGGAGATAACTGCGGTAGGAAGGAAAGGGGAATGCCTGAGGCAAAGGGAAATGAGACATGGTGAGCCTCTAGGAGGAGAGGCAGTGGCTCACTGTGGCAAGCAGCCTTGTCTTAAAATCCAAAGAAACTTTCCCTCAGGAAGAGATCACTTGATCCCTGGAGGGTTCCATCCATTCATCTTGTTCTTGACAGCTCACCATTTCACTGGCCCAGCTGCTCCTACCTCATTCCCCTTTGCCACTTCCATTTGCCTGTAGACTCTCATGATACTTGGCAGTGCACAGGCCACATAGCAATGCTCACCTGGTTCAGTAAACCAATGGAATGAACCAAAATATCACTTCTCATTTTGCCTTGTGTTTTCTCTCTTTTCCCTTTTCCTTCTCTTTCCTCCTCCTTCCTGCTCTTTCTCTGCTTTGCTTTCTTCTTCCTCGTTGCTTCCTCCCACCCTGCCCCTGCCATGCAGAACGGGTCTCTTCACGCCTGACCTCGCTTTTGAAGCCATAGTGAAAAAGCAGGTGCAGAAGTTGAAGGAGCCAAGTCTGAAGTGTGTGGATATGGTAGTGAGTGAGCTCACATCCACCATCAGAAAGTGTAGCGAAAAGGTAAAGAAACAAAAAATGCAAAGAAAGGTCAACACCCACCCCCTTCCCGCACACTTCCATGTTGTTTCTCCACACACACCCCAGGAACTCCAGCGAACCTAGTGAGGGAAAATGGATATAAGGATGCATCTAAAGGAGAGCAACAACCTGCAGATATAAGAGCAGTTTAAAAGCAGGCCAAGAGAAGTGGGCATCAGCTGATGGGCTCTTCAGCTGAGAAGTGAGTTGGGATCCAGTGGATTACTCTAGAATACGCTTTTGCTCTGTCTGGCTCACTAGCATTCACCTCTGTGGATCAAGCCCTTTGCAAGCCATGTTTGCTGTGCCACTGCCTGTGCGTTTGGAACTTACTTTTTTTTTTCTGGGACCCTCTTAAAAAAATCTAGGTAGCCTAGATAAAAAGCCAGAAAAAGACCTCACATTCCCACAGCATGAGTGGTCTGCAGGTTTCATCTTGTCTGCAGAGCTGTGTTAAGCAGTAGCATATACAAAACAATGGTTGATTTAAAAGTTTGAGGTGCAAGATGTTCTGGAAGAGATATTCAGAGTCAACAGAAGATTACCGTCCCAAAAGGCTTGGGGAAAAGCTTTTCCAGGCATTACACCCTCTGCATCGTTCTCCTGCTGATCTCTTGCTCCATGGACTGTGCTCAGTAGGAGGTAGTGTGGATACTTTTCCTTGTATGCTGTGAAGCACAGGAGGTGAAGCCTTAGGCTAGCAGAGGGCAGCAGCAGGTGGAGATGGAAACTGCCCTGAGTGACGTGGACTGTGTCAAATACTGCTTAGAGGCTGGGGCAGGAGTGGGTTTGTTTCCCAGGCTGGTTTCCTCCAGGAGGGGGCACCACATGCCTCCCTAAAAAAAAAAAAAAAAAAAAGTAGATGTGGCAATTACTGTTAAACTTACCAGTGAGGGGCCAGAAATATGTCTGTGGCACAACAGATGTATGCTTTGGAAACTGAGTTGGAAAGGGCTGTTTCATGAGTTATTTTAGGACTTCAAAATTACAATTACCTTCTTCCATGGTTACAGCCAGACTCGCCAACATATACTCCTAAAATGGGAAGGAAGGGAAGATAAGAATTGGTATGAGTTCAGAGTGAAGGTGAGAGCTGAGCTAATAAGGTCTGGCTGTACTTAGGAATGCAGAGCTCACCGCCACCTCTGTTAAGGAGACATCTTTGACGTGCCCCGAGCTCTGCCCAATCTATTTCTTGCAGAATCCTGCTATTGCCAGATTGTGGGGCTGATGTGACAAGGCAGAATGACTCCTTTCCAGCCTGTTTGTCTTGCGGATTTCTATTTTGATGGGTTGGTTTGCTTACACTGTTTTCTGTATCTGGGTGGAGAGAGAGAAGGATCATTAAAACCTCAAGGGTGTTAAATTCCAGTTTTTCTGTTGGACCACAACGTTAGAGTGGCTGGATACCCACTTGCTCTGTGGATTTTAATCCATGACATGGTGGAGGACCCTGTGAGGATGTTCCCAGGTGATGCAACCAAGATACATCCTGTAAGGAAGGTGATGGTAGCAGTGACATCGTAGGAGACTAATGGCTGTAATAAAAGCTGGGAAGGCCAGGGAGGCAGATGTTAAATAGAGATGAGAAATAACTGCCTGAATGAAGATACGTAGCAATATTACTGGAAAATAAAAGGAAGGTTTTACTAATGCTTAAAGTCAAATGCCTACATGTAGTGAGAAGCTTAATCTTGCCTGTATCTCCCTCTGAAAGAGTAGAAGCTAACTGCCATAGACCACTTTAGGATAGCAGCCAGCCTGAGCTGGGTTCTGATGGCATAAGGCAAAAGGTAGTAACTGCACAGGGGCATTAGTTGATTTGCAATATTTATCTTGCATGTTATAGCCCTAACTGCTTGATGTGGGCAAGAGCATGTGCTATTAGGGGAGGCATCTGGAAAAGGCTACTTTAGGACTGATGCTAACTGTAAGGTAATACCCAGCCCCCTGGGTTGTGGACTGGTCCTGCAGAGCTTCTTGAAAGGAAGACCACGTGGGCTAACACCTCTTGAATTAGCTTAACAGTCCTGTAGCCTTGGTTTGTTGCTCTCCTGAACTACTGTGTGTTACTGTTTGTGTGCTGTCACAATTATTTCATTTCACCCCAGACGGTGAAGAAACGTTTGTATATGCAGTTGATAAAGCTGCATAGATGCAATAATATGAGACTATCAATAAAGAACACAGAAGGTGGCAAACCCATCTGTTATCTACAGAGGTACAGCTTTCCTGTATGAAAAGAGATTTGCAGTTGACTATCTCTTGACTATTAGACAAAGTTGAGGGCTGAAGATAAGGTAGCCATTAACAGCTGTTCTCTGACTGGCCTGATTCTAAGCCTTCTTCCAGTTGGTTAAATGGAGAGTAGCTCCAAAATCAATAGAATGCTGGTGTAAGCATGTAAGCCCTTACGTTTAGGAGGATAATGTTCTAGCTAGTGTTTTTCCAAAAGCAGGAACCTTCTGTGCCAGACTGCACTGCAGCATTTCACAAGTGCAGGAAAGTCTTGCAAGTCAGCAGCCCTTCAGATAGAGGTTGATCTTTGGTGTGCTGGCAAGGACTCCTGGAATCTGCAAAGAGAGGGCAACTAAGGAACATTGGGACAAATTGGTTTTCATGGAGGGCTGTAAGCTTGTATTTTGATTAAACAGGCAAATGCAGCTAAAACAGGATTGAAAACCCACTTGAACTGGGACATGATCCCAGACTGACAGACTTAACCCCTTGAAGGGCCACCTGCTCTCCTGTCTTTCAGTCATGGCATTTCTGGGTGCTGTTTGTGCTGCTGGTGACAACTCCTTGCCCCTCTATGCCCTATTGCATGTTCCCTGGTGGTGTGACATCCTGTGGCTTGTTTGTGTCCTCTTTCCTTGCCCACCCTTGCTTCTCCCGAGCATGCTTGGGGTTGGAAGCTCCTGCATGGGGACTGATGCTGTCAATTTATTTTTGCACATTAATGTTGCTGGATGACCTGGGTTCTGAATAAACCACAACTTGTTTTGCACTTTGTGTGCATTTGTACTGGGGGGGAGGGGGGGAGGTTTGATGTGTTTTTTTGTTTGACTGGTTTTTGGGTTTGTTTGTTTGTTTTGTTTTGTTTTTTTAATTTGAAGCAAAGAAGCTGAGACTTGCTTAGAGGTTTTCCAACTTCCTGTTTTTCTGTTTGACATAACTTGCCCATCTATCCTTTGCCAACCCCCCAAAGGAAACAGGAAGTTTTGCCTCTGTCTCTCTGAAGCAACCAGCTGCCTGAACCATAAAGATCATGGAGAACATTCAGTTTGTGCTTCCAGACAAGGTGGTGATGGGGAACACTAATTCTACTTGTTTTTTCCTGCCTCTGTAGAGTCATTAGCATTCAAAACAAACCACGCATTTGAAAATAGACAGTGTCAAAGCTAGTCCTCAATTGCAACTTGCTTGACTGCAAGGGTGCTGAAAGGGTTTGAGACTATTTGTAGTCAGATGTTAGGAATATTGCTGCTGGTTAGTGAGGGATCTGGCTTCCAGTGTGATGCTGCATGCTTTGAGCTAGGTCCTTCTAACATGTTATAATTGCTTCTGTTTGCAGAAGAAAAGGCAAACCAGTTTAAGAAGCAGTTCTCATGTAAATTCGAGAAACAAAACAAATGCAGTACAGATCATAGTCAAATGAGATTTCTTTTTTTTAATATACCCCCTTGAGGGGATATAAAAGACTGATATTAGGAAATGCTGTTTGACATTATAGTCAAATTGGAGGCAATACTAAAAAAAAATTATGGAGGAAATGATTTCACATGAGGTAGGCAAAGTGGGGAAGGAAGGACTAGATCTGGGGTCTAGAGGATTAATTTCATTTGACTGTGCTGGGCCTGACCTGAGAAGCATACAGTTACTGCTATTGAAATCACTACAGGCTTATGAATCTAGGCAAGTAGGTAGGTGCTGTGTGAAACCCAGAGGGCTTTTAAGGGTGCTGATTATGGAAGTTTCTCATGTATGATCTCTGTAGTTACTCTTCTTTTGAACCACAGCTAGTAAAGTCCTTTTACTTCTCTGTCTGGGCAGGAAAGGAATCCCTCCTCAGTAATGTGGCAAAAAGTGTGGTGTAGGTGTGATGTGAATACAGACCTCAGCTATGTAATCCTGCCCCAACACAGGTGGAGAGTAGGTAGAAGCAGCTGGATGCCCAGAGCACAGTGTTTCTTGAAGGCATGTACCCTTGAGTTGGTCAGATTCTCTGTCTCTGCTTGCAGATGTTGATGGAGAGCACCAGATGCTTTCACTTAGTGCCTCAGCAAATGGGGATTGAAATCCACTTCACTTCCCAGGGACACTTCCCATAGGATTTAGCAGATTGTAGCAACAGGCCATTCACCTACTTAGCATACTACAATGAGATGCTGAACATCTAGAGAAATTGTTCACTTTAATAGGAAGAACCCAACAAGCACTAAGCAGTGTGTTTACATCTGGGGTTTGTCAAGAGCCTTATGCCAGGAAGAATGGTGGGTTTAGAGCAGGCCTCTGGTGAGGCAGAAAGGTTGCTGCAAGAGTGAAAAGGGCTTTTCTCTGAAGCTCAAAGCAAGAAGGAATGAACTTTGCCCCCAGCAGACCTCCAGGAACTTGGAAAAAAAAAATCTGTCTGCAAGTCCAGTGTTCTAGAACTTCCCTTGAAAATAATCTGATTGCAGGGTGTATGCATGCATTTGGGGG
>VYZV01025816.1:246552-262536 GCA_013401275.1 Pandion haliaetus | reverse complement strand
CGCGGCCACCCCCCCCCCCCCCCCCCCCCACCTTTATACCTCCCTTTCCCATGTGCACGTGTTTTCTCTCTCCTGCAGCTCAGCCAGTACCCTCATCTGCGTGAGGAGATGGAGAGGATTGTTACTACTCACATCCGTGAAAGAGAAGGCAGGACCAAAGATCAGGTAGGGGATCAGGAGTGTGTGTAAGAGGAGAGATTGGGTGGAGTGGGGGACACCTTTGAAAGGACAGCCTAGGCTAGAGGGTCCTGAGCCAAGGGGTGTCTGGCTGCAGAGGTCTTGATCAAATGAAAAAGGTACAGGGCTGTCTGCCCCTGGCAGCATTGTCAATCACTAATGTCTGTCTTGCTCTCTCTGTGCCTTTGTTTGGCAGGTCATGCTTCTAATAGACATTGAGCTGGCTTACATGAACACAAACCATGAGGATTTCATTGGTTTTGCCAAGTAAGCACCCACATCCTATTGCCTCCTCTTCTCTGCATGTGTTTTCTGTGGCTCTGTCCTATAGCTGCTCCAGCAAATGGGTTGCAAAGGCCCTGGTGCAGATGCTGTGGTCCCAAAGCATGGTTCAGCTCTCTGTATTGCTTGTTTTTCAGTGGCTCTGTATTGCAAGGCTGCGGAGAAGAATAGCGATGTGTAGAAGGGGGAGTTAAGTACTAGGGTTGTGTCGGGGGGTGGGGTGGGGGGGAAGAAGCTGTGGAGGGTTAGTGACCCAAGTGTGTTTCAGGTGGGAGTGAGATGAGTAGACCAGGCTGAGATAGCAGATGGAAATAGATTGGGTTATTAAGGTTTGGAAGCCCGTGTGAGGGGCATGAACTCACTGTAGCAGCTATCTGATGGGAGCAGGATTTAGGTGATCAAGAAGAGCCTGAGGGGTTTTGAATGTCTCTGCTGTTGTTTGCAGTGCTCAGCAGAGGAGCAGCCAGATGAGCAAGAAGAAGGCAGCTGGCAACCAGGTAGGCCAAGTTCCATCTCCTTCACTGCTGCAAGAAGGACATGTTTGCTACCTGGAAGCTACCAGGTGGACAAGTGCTGGGCTAGATGCAGCAGTGCTCTAAGTTTGGTTTTTTTGTTTTGCTTTTTTAACTCATCAAACTCATTTACACCTGGAGGATAGTGTTTTAGGCTCACTACAGTCAGGAAGAACTGAGCATGTAGCAGTAATGGAGGGAAGGTGTTGTAGAGGGAAATGGATGCTTCATAATCAAGATCTGGTCTTGCTTTTCTGGTAGAAAGCCCTATTAATGTTGTGTGAATCCCTGTTTGTTCAATCCCTTCACTAGCTGTGCTAACTTGTCTGCTGAGGTCAGGGGAACAGAACACTAGGACTGAACTGTTACAGTATGGAATTGTCTTTTCTAGTTGTCTTTCCCATCAGTGGTATCTACTTTCTGAAAAGGGATTTCCAGAAGAGAGTCCATGAACTCTCTTGAAAACTTCACTGGAAATACTTAAACCTCTGTATGGGGAGACAAAAGGTGATTACAGCCATGGTTGCACTGGGTATGTATGAGAACACACCCATTGGAGAGGACAGCAGTGGAAGGGAAGAGTTCCCTTATTCCTTCAGAACTATAAGGAGTGTACATACAATTAAAAAGGGGCTAGCGACACTTTCTCCCAGATTTGCTGGGGACATGGCAAGGCTATCTAGGCTAGAAGATCTTGTAGAAACAAAGCCTTAAAAGCAGCTTCACAGAGAATGGAAGCATGTGCTCTTGCTTAGTCTTTTTAAAGACATACAGTCCTGACATCCATCCTCTTTAGAACACGTTTGACCGCCTTTCCCTGTGCATAAACATGCAGACTGTTTCAGTACTGTTGACAGGCAGGTAGGTCAGCAGGTTGGGCTGGCCAACCATCCGTTTCATGGGATCTCAGCAGCTGTAGGGAACCCCATTCTCTGCAGTATACCTTACAGAAGAGCTGAGTTTGAGAGTGCAATGGGCAAACTCTGGATCTACCTGTAAAGTGCTTTGGCTCTCCCATTAGTAGACTTTGTTTTGGGATGGGGGGTTGCTTTTGTTAATACCTGGGGTAAAAGATTTGGTACCAGCTTCCAATTTATTTTACTTTTGAGCCTCTCTTCTCCTGCTCCAGCTTTCCTAGTAACAATCTCTCCTCTCTTTGCTCCTCTCCTGCTCTCTGCTCTGCTGCTGTTGCTATGGTTCCCCTTTGCAGGATGAGATCCTGGTGAGTAGAAGGCCACTCAGCAGGGTGTGCTAATGAACATTAATGTTGCATCTGGGAAGGCAAGAACAGTGCATAAACAAATTATTCCCTCTGCTGCTGAATGGGGAGAGGAGGGCAGCTGGCACTAGACACAGGTGAAGCAGAAATGAGGTGAAAAGGTAGTTTGTTGAGGAAAAATTGAGAACTGCTGGTACATCTTGTGAGTGGGTGGAGAGAAAAAGCAGTAATCCAAGGATGTGTGGTTCTGTTTCACTGCCCCCTCCTGTCCACAGAGGGAATAGGACAATCTCGAGCTTAACAGTAGGCATGAGATGAAGATCCAATGCTCCTATGTTTACCTTTATAGGGTAAATTGACAACTAAAATAATTGTGTACTTCTGTGGTAGGCTGTGCTCACGCAGTGATATGCAGTGCAGTCACATGGTTTTTTAATGCCAGGTCATTGTCAGCAAGCACATCCATACAACTAGGTACACACACATAATGCATGCAGATGTTTTTGGGTGTTAACAGTGCAGTAACACATATAAAAGCTAATGCATTTAAGGTGATGCATACTTGCATTTTGATTAGTGCATGTGTGAGGCTCTAAACCAGCACTTGGTGAACTGGAGTTCCCTAGAGAGCAATAGCCTGGCTTCTTTACAGACTAAACTTAAAGGAACTTATAAAAAATAAATTTTCATACTAAATTAATATTACTACTCAAATACCTGGGTATGCTGAAGTCCAGGGTACTAATTCCAGATGCACCATTTTGTTCTGTCATACTTAGTGTCTCCTTTTTACTAAACTCAGTCCTTTCTGGGTTGCTTGGCCGTCTCTTGTTCTTGAACTGGTTTCCCCAACCCCTGAGTTGGGTGAAGCACTCCACCACACATGCAGTGTGCCGAAAGGTGTGCTGGTGTCCTGGTTTCCTCTAGGCATGGCCTTTCCTGGGTGTGTTGCTGTGATCTGGTGCTTGTAGGT
The DNA here is from genome assembly GCA_013401275.1 of Pandion haliaetus. Lineage (NCBI taxonomy): Eukaryota > Metazoa > Chordata > Aves > Accipitriformes > Pandionidae > Pandion > Pandion haliaetus. Next base: position 259,373 of record VYZV01025816.1, on the reverse strand, counting down.
TGTGCCAGTGTCCAAGGCACTCTTGATGCAGTTCTCACTGCATCTCTTTCCTCTTGGCAGAGGGTATAATGCACAGCACTGCCAGGTTCCTTCCTGCGTCCTTTTTATACTATTCCTGGCCCTTCTGAGGCAAAGACTTTCCCTGGCCAGTTGAGTGGGGGGCTCTTCTGGCAGCAGCAGAGAGCACGGTGTTCCTTGTCTTTCCATACCACTCTGTGTGCAGGGATACCCTCTGATCTTTCCTTTGTCGCCTAAGGCCAGGCTTTTAGGGCCCCTGTTAATGCTCCTTGCTTCTACCCTCATAGGTCATCCGAAAGGGCTGGCTCACCATCAATAACATTGGGATCATGAAGGGTGGCTCCAAGGAGTATTGGTTTGTCCTGACAGCAGAGAACCTCTCCTGGTACAAGGATGATGAGGTGAGTAGCTCAATTCTGTGACTTGAGTCTTGGACATCTGATGAGGATAAGGCCTTCAGTTCTGTGGGTGTTAAAGATGTATTTTCTGAATACTGTCTGCAGCTTGTGATAAAACCTGAAACTATCCTTGGGCCGGGTTACCTGTGGTCTCAGCATTGCTGAGCATTTCTGAATTGATGTGAATGTGGCTTTTTTGGTGCACAAGGAGTAACATCTATGCCTGAAGCCCTGACTCAGCAGAAAGTTGACAGACACTTGGAATGAATTTGACCTTTATTTATCTTGCTGTGGCAGGTGTGATCAAGGGTGTGATGGGTTAGTTCAAAGATTTGGACTTTCTGGTATTTGTGGGGCAGCCATGATGAGTTTCCTGAAGGAGTATGGCAGAGGTTTTCATGCATCTCTCCTGATCACAAGAAAAAAAACTTACCTCCTTTCTGGGCACAGCAACAGGAGCTCTGGACCTGAAGCTGCAGCTCAGGTGCTGGCTCCTTGAGTAAAACTATTTAACCTCTTCAGGATTCAGTTGTTAAACCTGCAAAGCAGGAATGTCTTTTTTTTTTTTTTTTAATGTTTCTATATTGAACATGCCAGTTAATGCATTATCTGTAAAACTGTTTGAATTGTGAATGGTTAGAGTACTGCTGATCAAAAGTACAGTGATATGTGGAATATCACTGATAGGAACATGGACCTACTCTGTAGAGTTGCTTGAAAGTCTTGAATATTGGGAATTCTGGCAATGTGCTGTGGTGTCTTTCTGTTTCAGTGGGAAATGATATAAGTGGACAGAATTGTCCCAGCTGAAATTATCATTGTCAACAGTGTGTTGCTCACTGTGCAGGACAAAGGTAGATAATTGTCTTTTCTGATTACTTTGAAAAGAGAAAGAATAGCTAGATGGTTTTTGGTACAGACATGATCGAAAGGGTTAGCCCCACTCAGTGTGCTGGGGGATGAAAAATGCCTGGTATACTGTAGTCATGCATTCTGAGTTGATTGGGGTTTCTGATTGCAAATAAAGAAACTGCTCTGTCTCTTATTGTGGTTTGTGTCCCTCAGGTGTTCTGAGGCACACAATAGTGTGCCTGCGAGCTGTAGCTAGGCCTGGCTTCTTGTCTAGTTTGTATCAGTGGGCCTGTTTCATTCTCAGCAGGTGGAAATGATGACAAATATGGTGATGAATCAGCCTCTAAATATTGCTTTCTGCATGGAGACTGCTGCTGTGCTGCTATGGATAAGCAGGCAGCAATTTCCTAATTAAAGAACCAGGCATTGAAATGTCTTTTGCTAAGTCAGGTGTCCCTGCCCTTTGTATTCAGAGTTGCTTGGGGAGGCTTCACTTTCCTCTAGGTTGCATATGCAGGTTGAGTGGTTATAAACATAAAGTAGTTTAATCAAAGCCAGCTGCTACATCTGTGCTGCAGAGATGATCAGAACTCCCTGTTCTTCCCCAGGGAGTGGGAGGGACGGCTGCAGTGGGGATGTGTAAACTGTTGATAGATTCCAGTTGTCTGGGATGGGGATTGGACCTCCCTTCCCTCCTGGGGGAGGGCAGCCTTGGGAGACAATAGCAACTGGAGGTCTGCACTGTGTTCCTTCTGCATAGCAAGAGGTAGAGCGGCCTAATGAAAGGAATTCCCTACCAGCCTTGGTCCCTTCAACACATGAGAACCAGTACTGATGAGGTCTGAGCTGCCTCTGAGAAAGGAGCCTTTATCTTCAACTGAGTGGGAGCAGGGGAGAAAAGGGAAGAATGTTTTTATTTGATTCCTCCTCAAGTTCAACTCCTTGATAACTGGCTGTTGTGATGCAGAAAGGAAGCAATGTCCACCTGGACTCCATAGTTGAGTTAGGCTAAGAGTTGGTACATTTGAGGGGCAGCTTAGAGAGCCTTGAGCATGGGGATTCCTGTCCCAAACCTCAGTCCTGCATGGAGCTGGCTCCATCCCAAAGAGCTGTCTGCAGTGCATGGTCCTCTGTCAGACAGGGTTATTTTTGCATGTCTGTCCCAGAGCTCTCCTTCTCCACCAATTCAGGAGGACTTGTCCTGTACAGCTCCTGGAATGTTCTCATGTGTTTTTTAAAGGCTGTACACCATGATCTTTCCTCACTTAAGGTCTGGGAGGAAGGGGGAGGCTTTGTCTGCCCCACCCTGCACTTCTGCAGGCCCTCTTGTCCCAGTTCCCCTGTGCTCTGGCAGCTTTCCAGAGGGAAGGAAGCAGGAGCTGAGTCTGTCTTGTGTGGATGGAAGTGCTGGTGGCAGAGCTGTGGGTGATGGTGGGGGAAGGAGCAGGGTGAGAAGGTGTGCGGTGGGGTGATGGGGAGGGCTAGGCTAGCACCTCTGGAGCTGGGAGGAGTGGTGTCACAGCCTCTCCCTGCCCTGTTCTGCAAACCAGGACCCAGAGTCTGCGGAACAAAGACATCTGGACCCCATTAGTGAAATACCAGTCTTTCCGCAGTGCTGGCTTGTTTTTCCTCTGCCTCTGAAGAAAGGAACTGAAACTTAAAATTTCTTAAAGGGCCCAGCATTACATGTTAGCAGGCATATATGGCTGTTGATGCTCTGGAGGGGCCTGAAGGAGTGTGCTGGGGAATGGGAGGGGAAGGAAAAAGCAGGCCAGGCGGGGGTGGAAAGTTGGCTCCCCACTCTGCCTTGCTGCCAAGAGCATGTGTGTGTGCTCCTGGGCTCTCTTTTTCTTCCTGTCTCCTTTCAATGAGTCAAACGCTGACCCCATGGAGAGCAGCCCCACAAAATCTGGCCTCCCAAGACCTGGAGACCCTCCCGAGGTACCTGCACCTCTTGAACCCTGTGGGATTATGCCGCAGGCCAGCGGTGGGCGGGAGAGCTGGGGAGGAGCCTGTTCTGGCTGCTGGCAATATAGAGGGAGATTTCCTTGCCTGTGGAGGCCACAGTGTCCCCAGGGCTGGAGCAGCAGCACAGCACCACAGCACACTGGCTAGCTTCTCAGCAAGCACCATAGTGGACAGGATACAACAACTTGGTTCAAATAGTCCTTCTGCCTTGAATCCCTTATGAAATGCACAGTGCCCACTTCTCTGCAGGGCTTTCCTGCCTGCTGGAAAAGACAGTCTGTGAGCTGGGCTAGAGCTGCTGGTGATGGGGACCTTGTAGGCAAGATGCAATGAGCACTGTGCTCAGTGGTTCCTATCAGTAAAGCTTACTGCCTGCTGGAGGGGACCCTTGTGCTCTCTGCTCTGCAAGGGTGACTGTTTCTGCTGGAGTGCCCGTGACTGTGTGCCACCATGTGCCGGAGTGTTGGCACAGCTGGGTATATGGATATATCTGCTGTTTCCTTTGGGAATTTGTGTGAATGTACAATACAGATGGGACCTTCTGTCCTTACTCAGGTAAATCATGTACTAGAAATTTGGGGCTTGTAAAAACAGGTGACTACATGAGAAGAATATGGCCTTAATTGCTTGTGTGAAAGTATTCATGTTGCATGCAATGTCAGTGCATTTGAGTCCTGTGTGTACCGGAGGGGTGGGTGCTGAGTTTTAGGTACTTTCAGGTGTGTAGGGGGTGCTTCATATTCTTTATGCATCATGTTGATTCCTGCTACATCAGTTGTGCTTGAGCTCTCTTCTTTGTCTTCATGCCTTCTCTTTTGCTTGAATTACAAAGGTATTCTCCTGTCCTGGGGAAGATGTGACCTTATTGACAGTCACTAGATAGCTGCTGCTTCTGTACCTGTCAACGCCTTGTACCTAATTCCGGTTTAAAAGTATATACCAGTGATCAATACTGAGATTTATTCTGCCACTGCCCGCACATGCTCTCCCCCCTGTTCACCCCTGCCCCTACCAGTGTGTCCTTGAGGCCCAGCTCAGCTGGTAGAAATCCTTTTGTGTTTGTTCTGATGCCCATGAGTCATCAGAAACTTGCTGTGATGGGTCCGGCTGCAGCCAGGTTTTTGCATCTGGCTTGTTTAAAGACCATAGGAGTAGGTCTGCTCGGACCTTGTTCCTCTCCAGCTTTCACACTGCTCTCAGTTGCTCTCTGGAACCTGTTCCTTCTCTTTACATCTTCTGTTGAGCTCTTTCATTCATTCACTCATCTGTTTTCACAAGTGCATGTTTTCTCATGCATAGTATCTTACTCAGTCTTAATCAGTCCTCATTTATGCTTTCACTCACTGTTTCTCTTCTTTCTTTTCCAGACAAACATCAAAACAAACACATCTTCCAGAGCATCCAAACCTCCAACTTTCAATCCTTTGTGGATTTTTCTTTATATTAATGACCAGCATTCTTTACGATGTGAAATCCCCTTTCTCCAGTCACCTTTCTGTGCATGATCCTGCCTTCTCAGGTAGCAAAGCACAGTGCAGTTGTAACTCTGCCAGGCCAGTGTGTCTATCTCTGCATTTTATGGCAAAATTTAGCATGTGAAACACAAGCCATCCTGAACACAGCTACCCCTGGGACAAGTGCATGAATCTGAAAGAAACAAGAAGGGGATGAGAGAGATGGAGGAGGAAAAAGAGGGTTGTGAGTAGGCTGGTGAACAGGCAGGTAAAAGTGATCATCAAGCATGGCTCCAAAGGGTTATATCCTCCCGGGATGAGTGAACTTTGCATGCAGCTATCCCCGCAGCCCACCCTCTCCAAGCATGTCCCTCTGCCGTGCAGGTGTTGCCGTCCCCGTGCAGCACTGGCAGTGTGTGGTGTATCCCAGCACAGCCTAACCAATGTGCAGACTACTGTACAATCTCGTAGTCCTGAACAGGTAGTCTGAACACTGGGCAGACGGAGTGGAGCCTCTGCGATCTGCTCTCCGGCTATCAGCAGCTCATTAGTCCTTTCCCCTCCCTGCTTTTGGGATGGGATTTTGGGGGCAGAGGTGGGGTGAAAGAAAGTCCAAGTCCTGATTGAAGAAACATCCTTCTCTGGCAGCTGGGAAGAAGAAATGTTGCTCTCTGCATGTTTCCAATTTGGAGCAAGCTTCCAAGCTCCTTCCTCTTCCAGTGCTGGTATCAGGCTGGTACCTGGTTTCCACCTGGCGTATGCTGCACCTTTTTAGAAAGAGGAGGGGGGGGGGAAATGCTGTGAAGCTTTGGCTGTCACCCAGGTGCGCAGAACTTGTTGCTTCATTCAACTCCTTTTCTTCCCTGTGGAGCTGTGTGGGAGGATTCCCAGGCCCCATGCACCCTCATCTCCTGCCCAGTTCTGTCCTTTAGACCAGCCCTTTGCCTGGGGTCCGGAGCAAAGCTCAAACAGGACCAGCCTTTGCTTCCAAGTCCTCAAAAGGGTCCTTTGACCCACCTTGGCCAGTTGCCTTTGCAGCTCACCTCGGGCTACTGCAGGAGCAAGCCGCATCCCCTCTTTTTCTCCCCCCGCTATGTCTGGCATTGCTGAGCCTCCCTCCCTCCCTCTTCTGATTTTTTGCTCCCTCCCTTCTTGCTTCCCTTCTGTCCTTCTGCCTCAATTGACGTGGCAGTGGAAAGCTAACTAGACTCGAGGGAGGAGCTTGCTGGCTGCTGGGAAGGCCGGAGGTTGGCAGGAAGTGAGCCGGCTGGCGGATGGGGTTGCGCGGGGGAAAGGAAGGTTCCCTACCCCGCATGGAAACTTGAGGAATGTCGTTGCTTTCTGTGGCGCTTGGCTCCTATGTAATGATTCCAGATGTTAGCCCTAGGTTGTGCGGCTTGCTCCCTCTCCCCCTGGTGCTGCAGGGATAAAGAGGGCTTTCTGAACGCCACACATCTCCCTTCCAGGATCCCCTTCTCTTGTATGCATGCTTGGTGGACGGTTATATTTGTGGCCAAAAATATGAATACCCAGAACTCCTACTTTGGTTCTAACCATGCACTGGGGAAGGGTAACCAACCCTTTCCTTTTCCCAAAGGTGTGCAACATTGCATGTGTTGCGCTTTACCTCATCAAAGCAAGTCAAATACTCAAGGAAGGTTCATCCCTGTCTTGGCACAGGGCCAGGTGTAGGAAGTAATGCCTGCTTGTCCTTTGCAAAGGCTGGTGGACATTGCTGTGACCTTAGAGAGGTCTTGACAGTGGAGTTTTGGGCACTGTAGTGTCTCTTAAGCTACTCGGTTTCTGCCTGTGCTTTCTCATACACCCTCTGATGGCTTTCTAGGGTTGCACTTAGCTGCATGTTTCAATCTGCACGTTATTTCAGCTGATGTAAATAAAAATCTTTACTTTGGTGCAGGTGAGTTGATTACCATTACTGTGCTTACTAAGCCAACAGTGATGGTTGTGATTAATCACATGAGTCTGAGCCTAGTTTCTACAGAGCTTTTTGAACTAAATCAGCTTAAAATCTTAGGGTGTGTTGTTTTAAGTTAAACCAATTCAGCCTACTGATGTAAACAAGCCATTACAGCTGCTTTGCAGCTTGGAGCAGTGATTGCAGTGTCCAGTAAATTATGGTCTGAGGGTAAAAGTTGGGTGATACAGGTGGGCTGTGTTTTGGAAAGATGGTCTTGAGATGCATCTATGTTGTAGGATGACTAGGGCTTCCTGGAAGAATCACAGCTCAGAAGTTCAGCTCTTCTAATGTGCATTTTCTTTGCAAAGGCAAGAAGCAGAAAGTGATTGCTAATGTCTTGTTTGGGGGGGTTGGTTCAACTTAAGTGCTCAGCTAACTTGCTTTCAAATACTCCAGACTATTTTTCAGTGACTTCTTCCTAATAATCATGTAGTGTGATGTATTCATGCAGTGTGTTTATTATCAATTATAATGTTAATGTTTTTTCCATTTGAGTAGAGTTTTATTACTGGAGTTCCCAAAATACCATGCTTGTGTTTAACACAAACAGTTTGACTGAAACTAGTCATCTCTGGGGCAGGTTTGTTTACTCATAGTGCTTTACATCTTACAAGAAGGAAAGAAGATTGAGGTTTAAGCAAGATGAATTTCTCTGAACTTCACATGGCCACCAATTAAAACAATGGCAATGCTCTGTCTCCCATATCCACAGACCCTTGTCTCTGCAAAACGAGGTGTTTGTTGTAATAGCTACAGAGAAACCTTTAATTAGTTTATTTGTGCTCCAAATGCAAACTGAGACCTAATAATTCTGCCAATTACTTTCTTGTACTGTGAGTGCCAATTTCCAACCTTAGGGGAGCCCACACATGCATCTGTCAGCTTCATCTCACATGTATCCAAGAGTAGGAAAATTTAACTTGCTGCTGAGGCAGTCCAGTTGAATGGAGGAAATGCTTTGAGTCAGGCTGGCTTGCTGCCTGCTGAATTTTGTGAACTTCTTGTAGGTCATTACCTACAGGGTAGCAACAAATAATTCAGATGTTAGTGCAAACCATTGCTGTCTCTGGCCAAAACGAATCTCTAGAATTTAGCCACCATAAGGAGGTGTGTGGCCATGATAAGGATGTTGCAACATCAGGCTGCAGCTGCAGCATCCCTTTTTTTTCTCCAGCTATTGTGCTTCACACCCCACAATTGGGATGGCTAATGGATTCTGGTCTCCTTCCTGGCCATGTGTATTTTCTTTCTTTGGTAGATGCAAAGTACAGAGCCATATGTCTGGCTGTATCTGCACTATGTTGGGGGCAGGGGAGTAATCCTCTGGCATTTATCCTGCCTGTGCAAGTAGCTTGCAGTCATCTCTCTATGCAATTCTCCATGCAAGCAGTGTGACTCCCACTGGGAGCAGCAGCCCTGATGAGGGGTAGCTCGCCCCGTGCCTACAACATTCTCTAGCCAACACTGAGCATTCATATTCTGTTTTGTACAGCCAGTCTGAGTGCTTCTGCCACTTCGCTACCTCTCCTTGGCCTCATGGCTCTACAGATTAACTCACAGCCAACATGCACGTTTTACATATACTCTGCTGCTGGAGAGNTTTTTTTTTTTTTTTTTTTTTTCCTTTTTGTATAGATGAGGGGAGATAGCTTATGAGCAACATAAGCCTGGGATCAGACTGAGGGCTTCGAATATAGTATTTCACAAACTACTTTCCCATTTTGATGTGTGCTGGCTCTTCCTTCTCTTCCTTCCCCTCCAAGTCTGGAAAGCTAGAGAGAGAAGCCCTTTTTCCCTCTTGGCCAGGGTGCTATTCAGCCATAGCACATACTGCCAGATTGCTAACATATGGGCAGAGCTCTCAGCCAAAGTTTTGAGAGGCTCAGCCCTTGGCAGCTTGTTCCATGCTTTCCTGTCTCTACATTCAGGAAATGAAGTCAGAGTGTTGATATAAAACAGGCTCGGTTGAAAATTGAGAAGCTGGAAAGACCAAAGTGGGGGACTGGGAGGGGGGAGGTGTGGGGAGATTGAGAGCTGCAGGGGCTCATTGCAGTGTGCATTGCCCTGCAGCATGCATAGGCTGGGGGTTTCTTGCCTTGCTCCAGTGTCTTCCATTTGATTGCTCTTGCTACCTCAGAGTCAGAGGACTGATAATTTTGTGCTGGCAGGCAGATATATGTGTGTTTCCTCTTGTGTATAGAAGGATCAGCATGCAGAGATAGTGCTGTCTTGATCACGTGGCAGCATTTATGCAAGAGCTTGGAAGGGGTGAAAGTTGAAATTCTGGCAAAGAGCATCTATTTCCATATCTGGGACACAGGATTCCCTTACCTTTTGACTTTTTTTCGTGAAGAATGACTCCATTGCTAAATTTCTATTGAATGATGTGGTTCTAATGCAGAATTATTTTTCTCAGACAGCTTTAACATCAGTTATTTTTTTATTAGCCTGGGGACTCTGTGGAGTGGATTCAGGGAGTTCCAGTTAAGTGAGACTGGTGGGGATGGCCTGTCTTGCCTAGGGACTTAGCAGTTGGTGTACTTCACTTCTAGGTCACTAGTTCAACCTAAACCAGCATAATAATAACCCAAAGTAATAGAAAGCTGGAAGCTGTTTGTGGCTTACAGAACCTGAACTGGTCTGTGTGGCTCTGAGACTAGTACCTGGCTGACAGATGTCTCATCACAAAAATGCTTGCCCACCTCTAATCTAGACTGCTCAACAGTACTAAAAAATCCAGGGGAATTTGCTTGGAAGAGCAATCCTGCTTTCATAGCCTGGCATCTTTGAGAGAGAATAGAGAATTTGGCAGCTACCCAAGTGATCTGTTTTCTAGGTGCTGGCTTCTGGGATATTCTTGTTGCATAAACTTTGTAATGTACTGGTATAGTTTGATCTTTGGGGTACATCTGAACTGTGTAGTGTCTGGTATCCTTAGCAAACTCAAATCAAATTAACTGAAACTTAAGAGGATGTTAGGCTGGACTTGCCATCCTCTGGGTAAGCTCAGCAGCTCTGTCATCCTTATCTGCTGCTCTGCCCTGCCCTTCTCTTCTAGCTAGCTCTTCAGGATCACTGCTCACTGACCATCTTTGTTTTCCATTCTTGTTTCCCCTGAGAGCAATCATGTTTTGATTTTTCCAGCCAAGAAAGGTCTTACAAACATGCGACATGCTCGCAAGGGGACAGTCACACATGCATGCTTGCACACAAAAGTATGCTCTGTTTCTATTTCAGTCTTGGATAGCTGCATTCTGCCTTTTGGAGGCCAGTGTGATGGCTCCCTCTCTTGTTATGTTGGGGTATAATACCCAGCTGGATCAGGATGTTCCAAATGGGGACCTTAAACCAAATTCACTTCTGTTAATTTGCTGTAGATCCAGACTTGAGACTAAGCCGGGAGAATGATTTCTGGCTTAGTTTCTGAATGTAAATGTAAAAATTAAGATCAAGTTTGTTTGTTAAAAGATGATACCTAGGGTGAAAAATGTTGAGGTTGGCTTTTGGACGTCTTGTTCTGTGTTTAGCTGGAGATGTCTCATAAGAACCAGACTGGAGGGTTATAGGTGCAATTACTCTGAAAAACAGGTCCCTTGAAGCCCTCTGAGTCTGGTCGCTGGAATTTCAGACTCTGGTTTTTAACGTTCACCGACTAGTAAACTGCCCATATTGTTTGAGTTTCTAATCATTCAGAGCATGAGACTTTCATTAACGAGCATAGTTACTTGATTTTTTTTCCAACACAGGAGGCCTTCAGGTAACCTTACAGTAACCTGTATTATTGTAGCCAGACCTGCTCTTTGATCTTCTGATGCATATTTATTATTGCTTAATTAATACTTTAAAAGGGTTCACAGTAACCAGTAGAGTGTAGGACAGTGGTAGGATAAGTGAGGAAGTCAGCTTTTCTGAAGAGGTGAGTTTAAGTTGATATAGTCCATAACTTCTGTGTCAAGCCAGCTTCTCTATCACATGCCTAGCTTTTCTTGAACCTGGATATAGGCTTGTAGTGATTAAAAGTAAAACACTGAGGTGGTGGCAGTGGGGCTGTGAGGGCGGCTGTGCCCCTCTTTGACCAGCAGCAGTGTTTCACCCCATTAATGCTGGCCTGAGAACAGAGGTATGAGGAGCCTTTCCCAGGCAGACCTGCTCTGGGTGTCAAGTGGCTGGTGAGGGTCTTGGTGCTGACTGACCCCTTGCTGGCAACAGTGAGGATCTTGATGTTGATCACAGCGTGGGGAATTGGGACAGTGCTGTGCTGCTGCCTGCTCCTGGAGGGGTTAATGGGGCAGGGTTGTTGGGCCACGTGACAAAAGCAGTCAGGAAGGACAAGCTCTTTCTAGAGGACCCCTTTTCTCACAGACTTAAGGGACCAGAGGACCTGTGTTGAGAATGACTCCCTCGTGACGTAGGGATTGTATTGCTGACTGACTTCCATGCTGGCAGAGTAGAGGCTTCATTGGAGCAGTGAGTGACTTGTTACTGATCCCCTTTTCAGGAGAAGGAGAAGAAATATATGTTACCAGTGGATAACCTGAAACTGCGAGATGTTGAGAAGGGGTTCATGTCCAGCAAGCACATCTTTGCTCTCTTCAACACTGAACAGAGGTATGCTCACATCTCAACATGCCAAGCTGTTGAAGCTGGGGACAAGCTTTATGTAATATTAGATAGGAGGGAGTAGAGACAAGTGTGTTGGTTTAGCTCGCCAGGAAAGATGTGCATATCCTTTAAGGATAGTAATTTTTGGAGGAGATGGGGGACTTTCTAGAGGAAGTCTGGCTTCATTCTTTCTGGTCTTCCAGATGTGTACCATTTTCTTTCTTCACCAGTGCATGGTCTACAGTGTGACCTTAGTCTTCAGCTATTTGGTGTGGTTACCTGGGCCTGGATGTGGCTGGTGAGTGAATAGGGAAAGCTATAGGAGATTGCTGGACTTCTCCAGCCAGCCTGGGTCTCCTGTGAGCAGAACTGAAAAGGGAATCTCTTTCAGGCCCTGTTGAAATTAGGGCTTTTAGGGCAGGGCTAGAGGCTTGGGGTGAGTGGGACACAACAGATTTGGGGGCAGACTTGCTCATGAGAAATTAATTTCTTTTCCCCTCTGCAGGGATGTCATGAGGGTACTAGCAAGGGACTAAGTGTATCTGCCGTAAAATGATAGGAAGATTCCCTGCTCGTTGTCATCTTTGTCAAATATGGGCAAATCTGTGTTTTGCAATAGGGAAGAATGAAATGTTTGTCTTCCCCAGGAATGTTTACAAGGACTACCGGCAGCTGGAGCTGGCTTGTGAGACCCAGGAGGAGGTGGATAGCTGGAAGGCTTCCTTCCTTCGTGCAGGAGTCTACCCAGAGCGTGTTGGGGTAAGTTACAGCCATAATAGTGGGATGAGAAGGAACACAGCATGTGCCTTAAGAAGGATAGTTGTACCCTCTTACGTTAAAAATAAGTCTGTGAAGGTTTTGTCTCTTTCCTGAGCTGAGGATATTTTGGAACAAAAATTTTAAGTTTTTGGTATGTCCTGGTGCTTCCTTTAAGGAAGTTGGGCTAAAGTAACAGGCAGCTTCAAAGGGGGGATAAAGTAGGCAAAGACTGCCTTGAATATAAACTCTTCTAGGGCTCTTGTTTTGTGGGCATTAAATTCCCAATATAAGGAGGACATTTAACTACCTGACTATTAAGTGGTACGTGTCTGCTGAGCAAAGGCACCATTCCTTTTTAGTAACACACACTGTACAGCCTTGTTAGCTTCCTGTCTTAGTAGTTGTTCTCCCCCTTTTTTTTTTTTTTTTTTTTTTGTTTTTNTTTTTTTTTTTTTTTTTTTGCTTGGTAGATACCTTAATACACTATTTTAGCAAGACCTCTTATCTCTTCCCTTAGCCTTGTCCCACAACACTTGCTGTCAGCATTATGCTCTGCTTTAAAATTTGTTCTAGAGAATTGTGGAATATGTTCCTGCTCAAAGCCTTCCTGTTCCTCTGTGAGAGGAAGCTGCTATAAATAGTTTTCCCATTAGAAAAGTGATAATTGCTTATCTGTTTGTATTTGTTGCTTCTAATAGACTTCTTGCATTCATCTTTCCTGTTACACTTGAAGATTGTGTTTTTTTGCCTTAAAGCATTTCCTGACAAGCTGATGCGATACTAAAAAAATTA
>VYZV01025816.1:216899-246096 GCA_013401275.1 Pandion haliaetus | reverse complement strand
TTTTGTCCCTTTTTGTTTTAATTTTTTCCACATATGCTTAAACTGGCCTGCCAGGACAAGGACAAAGTAAGTCTGACCCTCTCTGTCTGTTTTGCCCCCTGGGGCTCTCACCGCATAGTTCTCTTGTTTTTTCCTTCTGTCAGTTTCCTGAGAGGCATTTGCTGCTTTTCCCTCTTTGTACCTTCTGTTGGATTGCTGCTGTTTGTTTCTGTTCTTGGTTTGAGTTTTGCTTTTTTTTCTTTTATTTCTCCCTTTTGGTATGACTTCTGAATCTTGGTGCAAATTTATTTTTGGGGGTTTTCACCCTCTTTTTTTTTTTTTTTTTTTAAGTTGTCCTGTTTGACATCCACTTCCTTAAAAGCTCAAATGAACAAAAGAATTTGCCCTTTCTCATTTATTTTGTTCCCCAAAACAAAAGACAAGCAATTTTCCTACACTGCTGTAAATCCTTCAGACTGAGATGGTTTAAAAGAAAGATTTTCCTTTATAAAATCAAGGCTTTTTTAAAAATAAGCATTGAGAAAGGCAGCGGTCTTTCATGGTTTGCTGCTTTGAAATTGATCCCAAATGGATGAGCCTTGGTGATTGCTTGCTGTCAAACAGCACAGTCCAGGTTTTACCTTACAGAAAGCTAAGCAATGCATTTCAGGCAGCCAGGAAGAGATTTATCTGCTTGGTGTGAAAGAAAAGATAATTATGACTTACGATGCGGGATTTGGAGATAAAGTGATCAGGAAGTTTTTCTAGGTTATTCCATCTACTTGTGGTCTGAGCAGTTACTTCACCTCTCTGTATCTGTTTTCTCATTTCTGTAATGAGGATAAAGATGCAGTGTGTGAAAGCCTGTAAGGCTTAATTTATGGTGAGTGATTCTCAGGTCTAAACTGAATCTGGGCATGGAAGACCCAGCTCAGATGAAGAACCTTTCAAGAAGCTATAAACATTAAAAGTAAAAATTACAGCTTTGAGTATTCATTAGAGCCATAACCTGTGAACGTTGGTCAGGAGTCCCTGTTGCCTTTCACCTTTGTGTAATAACTTTCTACTAAGAGAACAGCTTTATTCTTAAAGCTCCTTAGATCTGAGCTGGAGAATATACAAACTGAGCTGTGCATGAACAGTCACAGCTCAAAATGTAAGTTTAAGTTTTATTTATTGCATGCATTTCCTGCATGTTCCCTTATTTTCTTCTCTTGGCGCTCTCATGAAAAACTAACTTTGTTACATGTGAAGAACCAGTCTGCTTCTCCTTTTCTTTGCAGGCCAGTGAAGCAGAGGAGAATGGATCAGACAGTTTCATGCACTCCATGGACCCTCAGCTGGAGAGACAAGTGGAAACGATCAGGAACCTGGTGGATTCCTACATGGCAATTGTCAACAAAACCATCAGAGACCTCATGCCGAAGACAATCATGCACCTCATGATAAACAATGTACTTATCACACTGTGGTCAGTGGAGGTGGGGAGACACAGAAAAGTGGAGAAAGAGGGAGGGAGAGAAAGAATGAAGAAGAACCAAAGGCAGCTTGGAAGGAGGGAGAGGTGGGGACAGAATGGAGTGTTTTGGGGAAGGCTGTGGAAATTCATTCTCTCTTTGTGCTTGTTTACAGACCAAGGACTTTATCCATTCAGAGTTGCTGGCAAACCTATACTCCTGTGGTGACCAAAATACGCTGATGGAGGAATCGGCAGAGCAGGCCCAGCGACGTGACGAAATGTTGCGCATGTACCATGCCCTGAAAGAGGCCCTCAACATCATCGGGGACATCAACACCAGCACTATCAGCACCCCTATGCCCCCACCGGTGGACGACTCTTGGCTGCAGGTGCAGAGCGTACCATCTGGACGCAGGTACCAGAGGCTCAGGGGGAGAGCCCCACAGACCTGCCTGATGCCTCTTCAGTGGCTAGCTGGGGCCTCCTACTGAGACAGGGAGTCCTCCTCTTCCCCTCTTCTCCCTGTGGATGAAGAGTTCTGGGTATTTGTGTTGGGAGGCTCCTAGGCCTTGAAGGCTATGTAGGGCTGCTACATCTTTGCAGAGGATGTGGAGGCTTCTAAACCCTTTGGTCAGATGGGGCCTGAAGTAGCTTTGAAGGCAACATGAAGCCTGGCGTGGCCCTTGAAAGCCGAAGAGTGGTGCGTAAAGTGATGTGAAACTAAAGAAGGAACACTGAAGGCAGCATATGGGGACCTGATGGTGACACTGGGATCCCAGGCCTGTTGTTGCAGTTGAATTTTTCTGTTTGTTTGCCAGGTCTCCTACATCCAGCCCCACGCCACAGAGGAGAGCTCCCGCTGTTCCACCTGCCAGACCTGGGTCTCGAGGCCCAGCTCCTGGACCACCTCCTGCTGGTGGGTCCACGCTGGGTGGTGCCCCCCCTGTGCCCTCCAGGCCAGGTGCCTCTCCTGATCCCTTTGGGCCCCCACCTCAGGTTCCTTCTCGGCCTAATCGTGCTCCTCCTGGTGTTCCCAGGTAAGTCCTGAAATGCTGCTCCACACAGGTGAGATACGGCCAACTTTTGGGTAGCAGCCCTGACCGTACTTAGCCTGCCTGGGCCATAGAAGGAGAAAGGAGTGTGTGGTGTGGGTACAGTCTTTGGCTATTTGAATTGCATCCATAGGCAGGAGCATCGTTGTCCACTGAGATTTCATTGTGTAGATGAGGCAATGCCAAAGCAGCTCTCAAGAACAGAGGGGCAGCCTCTTCTCTGTGCAAAGCTTGGGGGAAGAGGACTGTGAACCTGAAGGCTTTATTAAAGCAATCATACCAATGCCTCTGCTCACAAGTAGGAGGTGGTCACCAGAAAAATCACAGGACTGGAATGACAGTACACCTTTCAAGGCAGTTCCCTCTGCGTAGGGCTCCCCAAAGTCTGAAGTTGGCCCTTTTCTCCTGGCCCAGAGGTCTTCAAGGTGAGTTGGAGAGACCTTCATCTAAGCTGTTCAGATGCTTTTTGGCTAGGAGAATATTGCAATATCACTGGCAGGGAAATAGATTATTTTTTTTTAGGAATTTTTGTTGCTTCTGTAATCAGTTGAACACTTCTAGGGGGTTCAAATCACACAGCTTGCTTTTCCACTAGGAAACTTAATTCCTTTCCTGTTCAGTCACTTCAAACACACTTCAACACAATAATAAGGGATTATCCCCTGTGCAGCTAAGCATGTGTTCCTGAACAGGACTTAGGAGGCAGTCTGGAACCTGGAATGCTTTTATGTTTTGTATTTGGTCCCCTGTGAGGAAGAAAAGGTAATTGCAGAGTAAAGAGTGAACATAATCAGGAACTCCCCAATGAAATGCCAGAGGGAACACTTCCCTCATGGAAAATACCTCCCCTCTAGTGGATGCTGGTGGCGCATGTCTGAAGCTTCACTGTTTTTTGTGAAAAAAACCCAGATGGTCAATGGGTGGTGATGGCGTATGGCAGAAACAGTTCAGTCTTCCTCCTGTGATAGTGCCCCAGCTTATGCTTGGTGCTGCCTGTTTGGAGGGGAAGTGTTCTCTGCCAGGCTGTATCCAGCCCAGAGGTTGATGGGTCCAAAAAGATTATAGACCAGTTTGACTCTGGTGTGTGCAAATGGTTTTACTTTCTTGGTGCCTCTGCCCCAGTCCTCCCTATGCACCTTGATGCAGCTCCCACAGTAACCTGTCTACATGTGCCTCTATGTTGCCCCAGGGACTGCAGTCCTGCTGGTGGCACCTGTGGATGTCAGCATGCTTCTACTGTGTATTTTGGCTCTTGCTTCGTGACCCTGCTTTTCCATAGACTGTTACTTTGTGGTTTTGTTTTTAGTATATTTATGCTTCTTTCTGTCTCCCATCTTTCTCCTCCTTTCACTCAGTTTCATTTCTTCACTCATGAAAAATATTCTATATACCTGATCATCATGATAGGATTCCCTGAATGAGATGAAATTAATTGGCCTTTTTTGAAGAAATCTGTCATAGCTTATCTTAATGGCTTTTCTGCCTTTACTTGAGGTAGAAGGGCTAGGGGAAGGTAGGGAACAGCACTGGAGCAGAGGAAGAAGGTGTTTCATACTTAACTGAGCAATCCCTTGCTGTAGAAGGAGAGATGGTAGGTTGGATTGCATGCTACTGACTGCCCTGATCTGGAGTTGAGAACATAATTCCAGAAGCTGTGAAGTGATGCTCATTCTCTGATCCCCCTCTCTGATTCTTCCAGTTGTTCATAGACTCCTCTGGATCCTGATACCAGCTTATCATTTGTGTTCACTGATAAATGGAGAATTTCCAATGACAAGGGACTCTTTCTTTTCCTCTTCTGTATATAGAATAAGAATGTTCCCTGCTAGCACTTGGACTCGGGTCCTTCTGCCATGGGTGAACGAATGCCATCTCCATTGTTGCTTTTTTTAATACCCATCTTTTTCCCTTGCTAACCGGACTACACTAGTGTGTGTGTGTGTGTGCGAGGAACAAAGCTCTTGTATATGGTGTGGGTGGGCTTCGCCGTTGGAGTTGGTGTTAGTAGTGAACTGGAAGTGCATGGTGTTGGCTGGATGTACTTTGCGTGTGTTTGCACACTGATGCCCGTGTAGAAGTTTGGCAGGTTTTGTGCCTCCAGTTTGTGTGAGCATCTGATTTTATGAATGATGAACTTAGACAACTGTCGCTCTACTTCTTTCTCATAACTGTAATTGTACAGACACGTGCTTTCACATATAAACGCCGCATCGTCCACTTTCTTGCACAGAAAGGTGTTCCTGCATATAATTAAGGACACTTAAAACAAGACTTGTTATCCTGCCTCTGTATTTAGCACTTATTCAGTTTACTATGAAAGTCCATATCACCAAATACATACATTTGGGAGCTGAAAGTTGTGAACAATACAAGCTCCTATCTGTGTGCAGTGAAGGATTGCGTTTGGACTATATGTCTATTGGAGCTATGCAGGAGGATTTATTCTGGGAAAGAAAACTATGAAGATACTCCTCTAGGTATTCAGTTTGATAGAAACTGTAGGTGAAAGAACTTAGGCAAGCTTGAAGGAGAAATAAGAAAGTTTAAGTGGAAAATGACTTAACCATTGGAAAAATCTGTTAAAGGCATTAATGCTTCTCTATTGTTTGGTATATCTAAGGAAAAAGACACAAGTGATCAGCATCACTGTAAGTGTAACTTCACCCAGCTTTATGACCTGAACTATTCAGGAAGCTGGAGTAGCTGATCTCATGACTTGTGCCCTTCAAAATATAAGCCTTCACCTGCTGCTTCTCTTTTTGGGTAGTGCTCAGGACTGCATGTTATCTCCCTCTTTCCTGAGCTGTTTGTTTCAACTCTAGCATTTAATATGGTCAGAAGATAGGAATCCTTAGTGAGAGAGGTCAAGCTACCTGTGCTGAGACCTAGGTATGCCACTGGTTCAGTAGGTATGAATGTCAACCTGGATGTTTGAGTGGACTTGGTGGGTGAGTGAGCAATGGCCAGTAGGTGTGCTAGCAGATAGATGGCTTTTGATGCACCCTTGTGCACAACAGGGTTCTGGATGTGTGCAAAGATGAGGCTTTGACTGTGCGTGTGAAGTCCTGCGTGGCAGTGTGCAGTTTTACCCAGCAGTGCACACTCGTGCTGTGTTCTGGAGGGGGACATGCGAATGTGTGTCTGCAAGCGCATGTGTCTGTTCCACCTTCCTGACAGTCTGTGTGGCCTCTGCCTTGAACTGTCTGAACTGCCATGTTGATTTCATGTTGTCTTTCAGAATCACTATCAGTGACCCCTGAGGACTGGCAGCCACGGTACGTTTTGCACTCTCCCTGCAATGCATGAGTCGTTGTGTCCCCATCCTCCATTACTTTGCTCTGCAGCTCACCTCTGCTGCCTAGTTCTTGTATTAGTAACAGAGTCCCTTGTCCAATGAACCACCTCTGCCAGGATCTTATAAAGGGAGGAGTCTTGAACAGAAAAACTGGCTGATCAGAGACAGAGCAGCTGCTTGAGCTGCAGGAGCTGGGAAATCAGCTGAATGAACTCTTTTTATTTGGTTTGTCAGCTCTGTTAGGATCAAGATAGACTTGGGGAGCTGTTAGTTCAGACTCCTCTTCTTATATTCTAATGTCTGGCTGGAGAAGTGTTCCCATCATCACTGTGTCCTTGGTGTTCATGGAAAGCAGGAGAAGTTTGGGTCATTAATATCAGGACTTCCATGTCTGAGTGTAGGGTAACTCTGATACTGAATGCTCCCTGTTTATCCTTGTGTCCCATCATCACAGTTAGAAGTGTACTCCCTTTGCTTGTTCTCCACTTGAGCCTTTACCTTCTAGGTTACTCTTTTGCTTCCGTTCAAACTGCCTTCTCTCCTCTGCCTTCTGCCCCTGTGAGAGGAAGGGTTTAGTGATCTGTAATCCCCCCCCAAACACTCTGCCCTGAGCTCCTGCCTGTTTCCCTTTCCTATCTCTCACTGCATTTTGTAGTATTGTACTTGTTCAGTGGTGTAGCAGGGTATTGGGGCAGGCTTGTGTGCTGTGCTGGCCCAGCAACTCTTTTGTCCTGTTAATGCTGAGAGCGGGGCTGTGAAGAGGGAGATCTAGCAAATTCTCTTGCGTCTTTTTCTTGGGAACCTCTAACCCTTATTGACAAAGGGGTAGAGAGGGCAGAACAGGGAGGTGTGGGGTTTTGGGCCCCTTCTCCCTTACTCTGTGGATTTTTCTTGAAGTGAGAGGAGTGGAGCAGCAGCAGGTCCTATAGATTCCCTTGCTGCTGATTGTGGTAGAGAGAACTGGGGGCGGGGAGTGTGTGCTGAAGTCCTATCTTAATAGGAATAGCAGAAGTTCAAGCTCCTGTTCCAGTGCATGGGGGTTCACAGCTAGCGCCCATCTTGCAGTAGATGGTGTCTGTTACTGCAGCATGTAACTGCAGTTAGAGCTAAGAGGTGCCACATCACATCAAACCAATGCAGTGTTCAGTGATTGACTGACACTTTGAGGACATCATCCATCAGCCCTCCTCAGTGATGACATAACTGCTGCAGACATCCCTGGCAGCCCTAGAAACATGCATCGTGGTGAACAACCCTGGGAAAGAGGCTTGCTGTTGTCTGTACCTCATTCTGGGACTCGCTGTTACGGGGCATTCTGTTCTTAATCTGGTATAAAGAGCACCAAGGAAATAAAAATTTAAAACCAAAACAACACCAAAAAACAAACCACCAAAAAAACCCCACCTTTTGCAGCCCAAGGGAATAAATGTAATGTTTTACCATCTGTTAGGTCCTTATCAGCAGAACTCTGTTAGCCTGTTGGTTCCTAGGTATGATTAGCTCAGCATTCTAGTCTGGATGTGGCTTGAAAGACTGACTTCAAGGACATGACAGTCAGTGTAACTAGTCTCCTTGGGCTCCTGCCAGGACTCAGGTCTTGCTTCCCTTGAACTGGAGACTGCCACAGGCTTCCCTGTTGAGCAAAACTTTGTTCCTTGTTGTCCTGACAGAGGAAAGTGACTTTTCAATGAGGTAAAAAGGCTTGGCTAGCAATGCAGTGAGACAGACTGAAGCAGCATTTCGGGGTAAAAGTTGCTCGAGAGAATTCTCTGTCCCTTTTTGTGCTGGCAAACAGTTTTCAGTCTCCTGTAACCTTACCAGTCAGATTCTGCAGGTGTCTACAGAAAACCTGAGCAGAGGCAAAACCTATAACTGTAAAAAGTGACAGCCCCTCCCCCTAAATGCTCTGACTGCTGAGAGAAATAAGTGTCTGCAAAAATCAATCATAGTACATGACAAAAAAGCAGCCCATCCACCTGCAAATTATTTGTGCGCCTTTCAGCCCTATTTATTCTGCTAGGGTCAAGTGGCCTCTCTTGCCAGAACACATTACATAGTCCAGTGACTTCAAGCATCCTTTTCATATAAATCCACAGAGGCTGTTAGGACAACCTGTCCGAACTCCTGAAATGCAAAAAGTCCTTCAAGCTTCCCAAAAAATGCCTTCTAACACACGTGACAGTGCAACAGCATCTCACTAAAGGTTGAGCTAAAGTTTTGTAAGGTTTCATTCAAATGCTATTACTGTTCCAATGATGGTAGTAGCCATCAAATGGTTGGTATGGCTGCATTTACACCATGAGCACCCTTTAGAGATAATGCACAGATCCCACCTGTCATGAAGCTCAGCGTTACAGATTCCCCAGCTGTAACATCTCATTGCAAGTTTTGCTTCTGGGAGATAGTATTATTTCAGCATCCTTCCAAGGTGGTTGTAATTTCCAGGTTAGCTCAATCCCATTGTTATTTGCTGTAGAGGAGCAGTAACTTGATTGGCATGCAGACAATGGGGTCCTGCAGTCCCCATTGACATTTTCAGTCAAGGAAATGACATTTGGAAATGTTTTACTGTCTAAAGCTTTTTTTATGTATCATTTCCCAAGGCAAGCAACAAGTGGTTGTAATTGTTTTGAGATCTGGGGCTTAATAGATACAGGACAATAAATTCTGCTGAGGTCTTATAAACAGGACTAGAGTTGCTCTGGTTCATTTGCCAAGATGAGGGAACTTGCCCCAGTTTATAGGTATATAGCTCCTCTGGTACCATCATGATTATAGACTTGCAGTCAGTGCAAAACAAGACTTCCCTACCTCAGAAGACTACTGGTACAAATAATCTTCCTCTGCCACTCTTCCCTTCCTCCCCTCCATTCCCTCAGCCTCTGTGTAAGGGGAGGGTCTTCATTTTCAGCAGTCAGTTAATTCTTTGTGATCAAAATTAAAGCTTGTCAGTGTGGAATTGTTCAGGCATTATTTCTGCAACACCTCGTTCTGTATGATCAGTGCTAATGCTTCCCCACTCTTTGGTCTACATCCTGTTAGGTTTGCTCTTTGCATTTCAGGCAGTTTGGACTGTAAAACTACTCTGGCTTGGTACTGAACAATTTAATTATCATAATGATACATCATCATGATACTGTTTAGGTTGCAGACACTGCAGGGAGCATGCTTTAAAGGAAAAACATAGATTGGACTCACTGACTTATAGAACACTCATTTGTAGACTTCTTAAAGCCTGTAGTCTGAGGCTGAAGTGATCTTTCGGGTAATGAGTTGAGAGAGACAGCAGGGGTGTTGTCTTGTATTTTCTGGGGATTTGTTTTTCCCCACTCCCTTACAGGAAGGAGATCCTAGAACACTTAATCTGTGCAGAGGGCAAACACTTCAGTTGCTGCCCATTTACCTAGCTAAAGTGCCAGCAAAAGAGCTGAAACAGAATGGAGTAGCAATGGCCAAAGTTCCTTTAATTGAAGCAGAAGCTGCATATGCTGAGCACCAGAACTAGAGAACTGAAAGCAGCAAGCTTGCCCCTAACATCAAAGATCAGTTTCATGTATTGGAATAGGGAGTCTCAGGCTTGCAGTAGCCTTGAGGGCAGGGGAAGAAGGTGCTCCTCCAAACCAGCCAAGAACCTCTGACAGCAGCGCGTCTCAGAGGACCCCATCCATGCTGTGTGACTGTCTTGTGCTTGATACAGGAGCTCACTGTTGTCCATGCTTCTCAACTCTCATTCCAGAGCCAGTGCACTCACTGGCAATAAATCTCTGCACTTCCAAATTTCAGAGGGAAAGCAAAACTGGCTGTCCGGTGGATTGCTTTACTGGTCATCCATGCTGTGCAGAAAGGCCAGTGTGAGGCCTGATAGAAACCTGTAAGTCGTCTTCGTGGGGTTGCACTCTGGTAGTTTGTGCCTCAGATTTTATTCTCTTGCTGGCTCAGGTGAGGTGGAGAAGCATGTGTGATTGTGACTGCAATTGCTGTGCTAACCACAGTGTGTGTTCTCTTGTTTTTGTTTTCTGCTTTTTCACAGCAGAAGGGGCCCTGCCTCACCTACTCGACCTACCATAATCCGACCGGCTGAACCGTCCCTCTTAGATTTATAACTTGAGGCTGTAGACAGCTGGCGACGAATGCCGTGCTGGCGGCTTCCCCATTCCACCCTCCCTTCCACAGCCACAGTCACTCCTCTCATCCATCCCACATCTCTGCCACCCACCACCCCTTCCTGGTGTGTCGTAAAACACTAGCCTAGTGATCAAGCTCTTCGTCTTCACTCGTGCGTCCTGTATTGCTTTGTGAAAGTAGAGTAGCCTTCATTCAGTGGCATGGATCCCTGAAGTACACAGGCTCCTTGGAGAGATCAGCTGCAGGGACGTCCTTAAGTCCAAGTGGTGGCTGTCCGTCCAGTAATTTCATCTGCGTGGTCTAGCCTGGATAAGTGTCCTGCCTGCATCAGTTAGCTGTAGCACCTAGGACTGATCTGTAGCTATTTTCTTTTCTTGTAGTTAAGATGACAACAGTGTGACTTAGAAGAAAAATACTGTAAAACATGACACCGTTAGGAACAGATTAAATGTCCTGTGTATTAGTTTGACTTCTAAGGTGCAAAAATTCATGTTGGGAACAGTGCAATCAACCTTATATCAAAGTGAGGCAGGGAGATCAAGAAAGGGGGGAACTCAATGGATTGGCATAGTCCTGCTAGAGTGAAGTCTTGAGATAGCGCACACACCTCAGCGTGCAGGGGGCACATGGACCTACTCACACTCAGCTCCCCAAAAGAGCTGGGGAAATCCTGCTGGTGATGCACTGGCTCCTGCCAGCAGTTGTCTTGCATCATCATTTTTGGTTGACTTTCCTGAAACCAGCAGGGAATGGGGAATAGATACGCTGCTCCCCCCTTGCAAATGGACAACCAAACGTTTTCAGGGAGTTTGCTGTGTAATGTTTTGTTGAAAATATTCCTGCTTTGAATAAGCACATCTTTCAGTGTTTTTTGGGTACTGTGGTGACTTCTTTCGTAGCCTTTTCTTCTTGCATGTGGATGGTACGTGTTTGGGGAAACTTGTAACCGTTGTTGATCGCAACTCATCTTCTTAAGGTTTGGTTTTTACTTTTCATGCTACATGTATTAAAAAAAAGAAAAAATACTTGAGAATTAAAAATATATCAACCCTGTACATCTCAGATGTCATGTCTCTGCCAGAGCTAAATGAGCCACCTGTGTTGCAGGCTTTCAACCAGGCCTGATTCAGATTTGTTACCTTATTTCGGTGCTATTGCTCTTAATTTCTGTTGTGGATCCTCTATTGTTCTGATGCCAGTTCCTTTCTGTATTTTAACTATTGTTTTACTACTTCTCCCCCTTTTCCTTCCCTTCCCTTTTCCTTTTTTCTTTGTTTTTCTTGTCTTTAAACTCCAGCCGGCCGGGTAAGGCCAGTCCCTCCCGCCCGGAGAGTCCAAAACCACCATTTGACATGTAGGCCTGCTCCCTCTGAGACTCTTTGCCTGCCTCTTAGCTGTTCTGTCCTGGAATGGTCTGACTCGAATCTCACACATGGCTTGTTCTGTTTGTATTTTGTGACACACGCATATCGGATGTGACTGTAGTGAAACTGGTTTTGGTTTTGTTTTTGTTTTTTTCTCTTCCCAGCTGCTTAAAGGAGTTAAACAAGTATATTGTAGTAATGAGAAACATATCTTTACTGTAATAAATATATATAAATATATATATAAAGATGAAAAAATCTATATATGTCCAGGTGTTTAAAGCCATTTGTGCTTCCATGTGGATTTTAGGAAATACTTAAGTAGGGAAAGAATATCTATATACATATATATATATATACACACACACATCCGAAAAGTTAACCAAATCCTGATGTTGCGTTTTTGAGCTGATTGTTAAATTCTCTGCTGTGTGCAGTTGGGTTATTGTATTACCCCAGACTTGTGGGTGAACTGTCTCAGTGCTGGTAGTAGCTGTGATGCAGTTTGTGATCTACCTGTCACTCTTGTTTATTGGATGAAATAAACTATCGTTTCTGTATAATGAAGGTCTCCATGACTAGAATAAAACCATCTCTCTTTCTCTTGCTCTTTCGCTGGGTGACTTTCAAACTGTGTTTAATTATAATCTTTTCATCCCATAGAGCTTAAAAAGCTATACATGCAAGCAGGTGCTATCACTAATAGGGAAGGTGGAACAGATCTGCATCAACAGTGGTGTCCAGGAGCTGCAGTAGAATGAAACAGCTTGTCAGATGTGGAAGTTAACTCCCTTTCTCCATTGTAAAGGAAAATGCATGGAGGTGCTTCAGTGACTGGACATACAGAAGGTGGGAGTTTTGCACACAAAATTGCTTGGTTCTTAAAAAGGCATTTTTGCCTAGGCTGTTTGTGGAACACAGCAAGTGGGCGTTGAGTTGTAGTTTCTCTGTCAAGCAGTGTTTTTTTGGGCCTGTATCTGAAGTGCAGTTTGACCATGGTCTAACACAGATGGCCAGCTCCTACTTGGAAGTTGCTTTTAGGGTGAAGTGGGATTTCTCCCCTGGTATAACCTGGGTAAACCTGTTCCTACTGTCTCCAAGCCAAAACAAGTGAGTGCTATGCATCTTGGATCGTGGTCGCTGCTTCTCACAGTGACGACCATGTTTCTCCATAATTCCTGAACTTAGCAATGTTATCCCAATGATTGTAATGGATTCCTTAAGCCCCTGGGTAATGGGGCTGCAAGGCTACTTCTGCAGGGAGAGTCCAGGAGCACTGGGGTTGCTGACTTCAATTGCTGTACTGCTGATGCCTGATTTAGCCCTGAGTGCTCTTGGCTACAGCTGGCTGTGGTACTTGTGGTATCTCCCAAGTAAGACTTTAATAAGCAAAAAATCTCCTTTAAGATTTTATTCATAGTAGATACTGGTGTGGGTTGAGTGAATAGACGAGATCTCTAATGTGTTCTATCTTCCTCTGTCTTGCCTGTTTTTGTGGGTTGTAACTGAGGCAGTAACCATTGCTTGCCCTACCCTGTCCTTTTTTTTTTTTTTTTTTTTTTCCCCCCNATATTTTTGAAGGCAAAACTTTCATTTATTTATTCAAGTAAATATTAGAGCCTTATTTTGCAAAACTGGAAACCTCTAATCTACTGGTTGTCAAAGGGTATGTTCTGATAATAGCAGCTACCCTGCCCAGGCAAGATATCCTCCTGTCTGTGGAGAGGAGTTCAACAGCCTTGTCCAACAAAGTGTCCTTTTTCCAGTGCAACAGCTGTTTCCTGTTGTTTGGTGATTATGGCCTTTAAGAAGCATTTTTCTACTTTTCCCCTTATCAGAGGTGCAAAGGTGGTTCAGTTGCTCCAATTTAAAGCTATTGTGTGTCAGTTCTGCTTTTAATTCACTCCAAGTATAGGTGGGGTCAGGGGACTACTCCTAAAGGGAACAGGGTAAAAGATGAAGCTGAAGCTAGGGTCTGGATGTGAAATGCTAGTCAAGAGAAATGCCTTGGGCTTGTCAGGAGTCTGTCTACAGGGAAACATTTATGAAAGCCATGTGGCAGGTGTTTTTTAATAAAGAATTCATTCTTCACTTTTTTTTTCTGGCCAAATTTCAAGGTGATCTATGCAGAAGAAATACATCTAGTCAGTGCCCATCTGAATGTTTATTCAGAAAGCAAATTTGTAACAGGATTAAGTCACCTCTGCAACAGACTGCAGCCCTTCTTCACTGGTCTTGTCTCCTTCACAGTCCTAGAGTAGCACACCCAATAAATATTTATTCCATTTATAATAATGCTCTGTATTAAATCACACCCCTGCCCCTATTAGTTATGATACAGATTTACAAATAGCCTGAGCAGGCATAAACACTGCAGAAGCCTTAGTTTCTCTTCAAGGAATAGACAGCATTTTACACAGATGCACTATGTACACAGACCCATGCAGCCAGGAGCTTGGGAGCATGTCACTTGTGCTGTGCCAGTAACAGACAACGCATGAAAGGAGTTCAAAAAAGATCTTCCATCTTCCCCTGGTGCGTTCACAGGAAAGCAGTAGTTGTTCTGTGTACACTTTTTTCAGTTGTATATGGAAACATCAAGATGAACCATTAAAAAAACACTACCACCCCCATTTAATCTGCTTCTGGCGTTAGAAGAAAAAGCGCATTCTACCATGCTGGTGTGAAGCTTGACCACCTTGGACACAGAAGAAGGGAACAGTCTCTCTTTTTGTTGCTGACAAACCCCCAAATTGATACTACGTTCCTGTGCTTGCATCTCTCTCGGCAGGTTAACAGGGAGGTGGTGCATGCTTCTGCAGGCACTAGCCCAGGCTGGTGTGTGTGGATCGCACAGCTGTGATGGTCAGGTCCCATAAGCCTCCCCTGCTGGTTTCCTTAAAACACCCTTGCTGAAACTAACCATCCTCGGTTCTTGCCTGAAAGGCAAATTTAGTTGCAGAATAGCCACATGCAGTTCACTTCACCACTTGCACACTCAAGAGATGCGCTTTGCTGTTGCTGCAGGGGACTCTCTCCTCCTACTGTGTTTTGTGTTCTCCTTGGAATTAGGGCTACAGCTTCAAGGCAGTGCCAGGTGATTTGCTGATATATGTCCCAGGAACTTACACTGGGACCACAGGATCTTGGGATTCCACCCATCTAATGCATTCCTTACCAGCATCAGAGAAGAGGAAGTTGAATGATGGAGAACTAGAACCCCTAGAGTCCAGAAATTCAAAACAAAGCATGTTTATTAAGTGGTTTCCTTTCACTTATTTCTCCCATTTTTTTTAAATAAATAAAACCTTCAGACACATACCAGTGAAACACATCATCCTTCAAAGTGCAGTTACATTTCCACCCCACTCCCAAGAATCACATAAAGCTTTGTCAAGTAACCAAAACGACTCAAAGGCAACCCTCGGTCCCTTCCCCTAGCCATGAGAATAAATGGGTCTGTAGTGCTGCCCAGCGAGCCAGCAGCCTCTAGCTTTTGGCTGTTCAAGGCTGACCAGGCTGGTTTCAGATACAGTTGCAAGAGGCAGTCTGCAGAAGGAAGGGGGAAGTTTAAGATACATAGTCTGAAACAAAACCTGTTGAGAGTCCAAAGAGTTTGTTACCAGAATAAGTTAGTTACTCTGGGAGCCCTGGAAGGAACTAGGCTGATGACAGTCATGAGCTATGGATCAGAACTGCTGCTCCGACACTGCTGTGAAGCTGGCTGCTGGCAGCAGAGCCTGTGTTAAGGGATTAAGTCATTTTGCCTGAAGTCATTGAAATCCCCTTCCCCCAGGCCTGCACCTGGCTCAGGTGAAATGCCAGCACCAGCTGCCTCCCAGGATTAGTTTGAGTCTGCCTGTACTCCAAGCACACCAAGTAACAGGAGAAAGAGAAAGGGAAGATGAGGTCTGATGCTCAAGTTCATCTGACGCAATCCCTCTTTCCTGATGTCTTTTAAGAATCTGTTCTGATCAAGGGCACTGAGCAGAGGTATGGGCACATACAGGTCAGTTAAGTCCTTTCAGGCTCATAGAAAATTGCTGTAACTAAGATTTAGCGCTGCTTAAACTACCATGATTTTGACCTCATCGTTCTCATCAGCACGGTAGAAGAAGGGAATGCAGGGGTTTTCCAGCAGGGTGCCCAGCCTCTCTTGAGGGTTCTGGATTTCTCTGAGAAGCTGCATTATTTGCTTTGCTGTGGGGTCCTCTTGGCTTGGCTGAGCAGCTTTACTGTCAATAGGGGGCAAACCAGATTGATGAAGAACAGCAGCCTCTTGTTCTGCTTCATCTGATAAATTCACT
The DNA here is from genome assembly GCA_013401275.1 of Pandion haliaetus. Classification (NCBI taxonomy): domain Eukaryota; kingdom Metazoa; phylum Chordata; class Aves; order Accipitriformes; family Pandionidae; genus Pandion; species Pandion haliaetus. The sequence goes on along the minus strand of VYZV01025816.1, from coordinate 230,515 downwards.
TCCCGTAACCCTGTAAGGAACACAGACAAGGCAGGCAGGTAACTCTTCCCATCCACACACAACAGTGAGACCTCAGGTTATTCCAATGTACAGAACTAGTCCTGGCTGCATCTTACCTTCTCCATCAGTAGCGTTCAGTTCAATGCGCCTCTCCACTGGAAGTACACTTTCATTCTGGCTTGCTAAGAGCTCTGGGTTTTGAGCCGCTGCTACATACTTGCTGTACCATTCATTTCTTTCCCTGACCAGACGCATCACTAAATCCTGCAGTTCCAGTAGTTTCATCTGCACCAAAGTAAAGGAAAGCCTATGAAACGTGTGCACAAACACTGCACTGCAGTTTGCAGTCCTGCCTCTGTCACAAAATTAGCAACTTCAAAGTTAAAGCTAGCTGAAGAACACGCGAAGGTTTGGACTCTGCAAGTGCTCCTCAGGCCTGCCCTGCTTGGAGTAGTACTACTGAAAAGATTCCTTGCCTTCATCTCTTCCTTATCCTGAGCCAATCTGCTGATATACTCCTCTTTCTCCTGGTGTCGCTGTTTGAGGATAGCCCTTTGACTCTGGTATAATGCAATATACTCCCCTGGAATACAAGAGAAGCATAAGGAGTAAGCATTAGCAAGACTAGGGTACAAGCCTTGGAGTGAGCACAGTACTATGTGGCATGAGGAACCAGCAAATCCAACCCTGGATTGGAGATCAAGCCCAGTTAGGCAGCAGTAGGAGACATGAACTGCTTGGTAGTTGGAGGGCTCCAGCTCCAAAAGCTGTTGGGGATTGAGCATGCTTTAGCTTGTGCTGGTGTTGCCTAAACATACCAATGGTGTCCGTTTCCCCAGACAGCTGTATGCAGCGATGTTCTAACTCTTCTAGCCGTTCCTTCAGATCAGCTTTCTCACGCATAAGGTCTGTGAAACGGGACTGAACAGAAAAACTGTTACCAATCATCTGAACTGCTCACGTACAGAGAATACACCTGTGTTAAAGACAACACCCTCTGTTCACATTGGTCTGAGCCCGGGGAACAAATCTTGCTGCCTTTGCAACCTGTCACCAGTTTGATGCTAAAAGGGAACAGAATGGAGAGAGCGAGAGAAGGTGTAAAAAAGCATCTCTGCATGAATCAAAGTGCCTTTTAACCTTCTCATTGCTGGGACAGCACAGCTCTGGTCATACTGTACTCCAAGACTGCAGACCACCTGCCTCATCCCAGCAGGGTGAAGATATTAAGTCTGTTTTTCAGCTATTTCTTTAGAAAAAGACCACAGGTCAGTGTTAAGCCCTTACACTCACAGTCTCTGGGGGTGGGAGTTACTGCTGCAAGCTTTCCTGTGCTGAGACAAGCAGTGATGAGCTTTTTAGGAAGCAGCTTATTATTACGGAACATCTGCTACTTACTGCCCTATGGCTTGTCTAAGCGTCTGACACTGGATCAAAGTCTAGCTGAGCAACGTAGCAGGGCTGAAAGAAGATGAGATCCTTTGCTTACCTGTAGTTTCTCCATGGCAGTTTTCAAAGCCTCATGAACCTCCACTGGAACAGTATCCATAGTGGAACCTGGAAGGGACATGTGTAACTTACAGCTCCTCCTTGGACATGATGCACTCACAAAAACTGTAGGTCTGTTTCAGAGAGGCCAGTGCAGCTGGCCAAGGCATGCCTCCATATTCAGGCTGTCTCTAAACTGCACCACATTTTTACCTCCACCCAGCATGATGTTATGTTGCTGCTCCTGTCTGAGAGCTGCTATTTGCTGCAGGAGGCTTCTGCACTGCTGTTTCTGAGCAGCCAGCTGCTGCCTCATGTCTTCTCGCTCCTCCTCCACTTGGGACATGGCCGATGTCAAGAAAGCAACCTAAGAAAAATTCCAGAGTATGCACATTAGTGCTTCTCCTATGTGAAGCACGATCAGTGGTGCATCTCAGGACAAACAGAGCAACAGTGCACCCCATTCTATTTATGGGTACGAAACCAAAGTACTATGTGACTGCCCTGGAACAAAACCAGGCAGCAACTACTGCATCTTTTCTCAGTCCCAAGTAGTACAAATATGCAGGTTAAAAACAAGCTCCCATTATATCTGTTTGATTGCAGTATTTTCCAGTTATGACTGTACTTACAGAAAAACCTAGTAGATATTTGACACTATTTCCAAATTGCTTTCCAAACTAAAAAGAACATCATCATAATTAAAGAGCTACTCTGCCAGCTGAGTTGTCTTCATAATTAAAGCCACTGCCAGACTTCCAGCCTATCTTGCAAGGATGCTGCAGAAGTCTTGATTTTTTTGCTGCTATGCACAAGGAACTGTTGCACTTCCCTCATTACTGCACCTCAGCTGGTAGGGATCACAGGTGATAAACAGCCTTCTCCATGTACCCAGTGGAACCCCTCTGCAATTTAACCTGCCTCCTTTTCTAGACATTTGTTTAGAACTAAACCCAAAGGCTTTTCTACCCATTAAGACTCACCATTTCTTCATGGCTTTCAAACTTTTCTGGGATCACAAACGAAGATTTTTGGATTTCTTCAGCCACTGCTTCACTTTCAACTCCGTCTCCTGTAAAAGGAGGAAGGTGAATAAGGAGGCAATACCCCAGAGAGGCCAGCTCTACCTCCTCCCTGGAGACCAGCTGCAGCTACTCACCCTCTAGTCGGTGCAAAATCCTGCCATCCAGGTCTGCTGCTAACTGACTGATCTGGGCCTGTAGCTCTTTGTTTTCCTTAGCCACAGCTTCCAGATTTTCCTGCAAGAGAGAAGCACAAGATCACTGAAACTTGCATAAGCCAGGCTGCAAACAGTCACTACATCTTCAGGCAGTAGCACCACACACACACAAAAAAGCAGCGCTTCTGCTCCAGCCAAGTATCATTCACCTGTATTGCATAGGATGTAATCATAGAACAGGCCAGGTTGGAAGGGACTGCGGAAGATCATCTGGTCCAATCCTTTGCTTAATTAAGACTTTATGTAGTTAAGCACTTTTCCTCCCATCTTTCCACTTGCCCCTTTTTACTGTTACCTTGGTCTGCTGCAGCTCTTTCAGGTGCATTTCCACTGTCACCTTCCCCTGAACCTCCTCATGCTGTAGCCGATCCATAAGCTGTGTCTGAAGCAAGAACTGTTTGTGCAATTCCTCCTTCTCGGCAGACAGCTGCTGGTACGCCATGGTGTACTGTTGTAAGTGGCTGTAGTACTGGTCTCGCTGCTCCTGCAGACCCCGAGCCTCCTGTGTTTTCAGTTCCAGCTAACATAACAAGATCGAACCATCACATCAAACCATTTCTGCTAGAAAAGCTGATCTGTGTGACATGATCCAAACTGTCAACGTTGCCCCAAAGCCACCAACTAGGCAGGCAGCCACCATCTGCCCCCACATGCTGGTCCCCCACATCAGACAGCAGACAATGAGGGAAGGCTCCCAGCTTGATCATTACAATACCAATTTCTATCCTTCCATCAAAGTTTGGAAAGTTGCCAGCAGTTTGCGTAAACTGCTACATACCTGCCCTGCCATCTCACCAGCTGTTGCTTACCGTCTCTTTGAGCTCCCCCAGGTTCTCCTGCAGCTGCCCAAGCTTCTTGGCCAGCTCCTTCTTTACATGTTGCTCTGACTGTAGGGCACTTGTCACCTCCATGTTTTCATTTGTCTGCAAGACAAATACCACTTTATAAGGAAACTGCACCAACCAACATAAACATATACTCTGAATAAACCATGTTCATTCCCAATACAACAGGATGCCATCCCTTGTGTTATTCTGGGATGTAACTAAGGGCAATAAATTGACTGTTCAGAGCAGTAAATAACTTACAAAAAGGTTCAGAAGATGGGAGAAGGGCAAGGAAAGAGCCAGGGGAATCAGTGCTGGGACAGCGCGAAGAAGAGGCCTGGCACATCACACAGCCTGTCAGCTCCAAAGCAGATGGGTGGTATGAATATCCCAAACAGAGCCACAGGCATTCAAAAACAAGAAGAGGAGTTCAGAAAGGACTAAAGAAAAATCAGCGGCTAGACCATGTGCCAGTTTGCCAGGGCCCTAAAGGGGAAGCTATTACATTGGAAGAAGCAAGCAGGAGTAAGGATTCAGCTCCAGGACATAAGAATGACAGCAGCAGGAGAGAAGACTGCTGAGAACTTCTTCCTCATGGGCAAATACAGGGAACAGAAAACAGGTCTCTTCAAGGGTAAAAGGGCAGGAGAAATACCCAGGTAAAGAAACAGCCTGACTGCCAGGGGAGGAAAGGGAAAAGAAAACTGCTCTGGACAAAGACACTGGTTCATCTGCCAGAGCACCTGAAAGAGTAAGGAACTACAGGGAACCTCCTGGCAAGGCAGTATGTATCACAGAGAAGATGGAGCATCCATAGCCTCAGAGCAAGAGACGGATAATGGTTCTGCCCGTTTTTTAAATCTGTGCTACAAAAGGATTGCACCAGTGAGGGAAGCGGCGGGAAAAGATGCACGAAAGACATACCAGTTTGACAAATCCATTCTGCAGCTCAGCCAGCTGTTCCTTCAGCTCCCGATTCTGGCTCAGTGCCCTACTGATTGTGGCCTTGTCACTCTGCATGTCCTCCAGGATCTGCTGTCTGTCCACAGACTCCTCATTGTAGCGCTGCACAGCCTTCTCAAGCTCCAGCAGCCGCTCCTCCTGCTCCCGGTTGAGGTGGCTCAGCTGCTCATTGTCCCGGACCTGGGCCTGGTACTGCCCATGCAGTTCCTCCTTCTCTTGCTGCAGCCGCTGGATCTCTTCCTGCAGACTCAGCTCAGCTGCTGTGGGCCCTGCTGGTGAGGAAGGCTCAATATCCATGGGCTTAACTGCTGAGGAAATGGAATCAAAAACAGCTCAAAGGGCTAAATGTCTGTGTAATACACATCACTATTACATACACAAAGCATACTCCAACCTATAGGGTTCTACGACCCAGAAGGTATCACCAGCTGCAGTACCCAATCCTCACTGCTGGGCATTGAGAGGAACGAAGGAGCAAAACTACCCCAAAACCAAGCACAGCATCCTGCCATGTGCTGCTAATTCCCTCACAGCCCTAGCAAGAGCATCCTGCCTTCCCAAACTCCTGGGTCAGAGAGGCTGACAGTACAGTCACACAGATACTAAAGACATAAGCAGCCTGCTAGTCAATTATTTGAAGTAGTTCAGTTGTTTGCTAGGATTAAAGGTTTCTTAGGGTCACCAGGCTTTCAGCTGTCTTCACAGCATCAGACCTACTTGCACCTCATGTGCAGAAGTTCCTGCACAGCAGAACCAGCTGGTACTCTGCAATGTGAAGCCCCACTGTGGAAGCCCTACCTGATTTGCTCAACAGCTCTGTAACACTGGCTTCCAGCTCCCGAATTTGGGCCATGTGCTTCTCCTTCTCCTCTGCCATTGTGTGGACCTGCAAGGCCACACAAGTGAAAGTTAAAACAATGTTCGTGGTGCATTTACTCCTGCCTGTGTTTGTCAAAAGCAGCTGCGATACTGCCCCTGATGTTACCTGCTCAGAGAGCTGCTGTACCCGCTGCTGCCAAATGCTCCGCTCCTCCTTCAGTTTCTCCACATACTGATCTCTTTCTGCCTGGAGCTGGTGAAGTGACTCTGAGAGCTGTTCAAAATAAAATAAAATACAAAGAAAATCATGTTGGCTGAATAAATTTGGCAGTGACTGCTTAAGGGATAAAGCCTGAACAAACCAGTGTTAATGCAAAGCTCAGGCTGCATTCTGTCACGCAAGTTTTTCTACAGATGTCAAGATTTGGATCATATTTCATACAACCTCTTACCTGAGCAACCTGGGTTTCCAGGCTCGCCTTCTCCTCCAGTACCACCTGCAACTGCTGGTTTGCATCCAGACTCCCTGCCTGATTTGAGAACTGCCAACAAAAATCAAAAAGTTACGGGAAAAAGTTAATGCTTAATTTCTGCATAGCCTTTTGCCTGACAGTAACCTGCCATATGATCCATGTTGTAACCTTCTATAGTTCTTTAAAGTGCTCCAACTCACAGTGAAGTTAAAAAAAAAAAAAAAACAAAAAACCACACCACACAACAAAAATGGGGATTAAAATAAAAAAGCTTAGATTTTAGCCCCAAAAAACAGGCTGAACTGGGCAGCTCCTCCCTACCAATTTTATGACTACTATTTTTTTAATTAAGAAAATAGGCTCTAATCAAACAATTTGGCTCAGAAACTTTGTGTGTTTCCAGAGTCTGTATTATACAGCAAGATCAGATGGTATGAAAGCTTGTGACCTTAAAAGTTGTGAAACATGTCAGGAATTTAAAGCCAATGTCTGGAACATGGCAGTGGACTAAGTAGCAAGGCTGGTTCAGTTGACACACAGTACTTTTCCCAGAAGAGTAGCAGTTGGCTTTATTCAAGTGTAACTTAAGCCACTGTCTGGAAAGAAAGAAAGAAAAAAAAAAAGAAGGAAAAAGAAAAAAAGAAAAAAGGAAAAAAGAAAAAAGAAAGGGGGGGAAGAAAGCAAAAAAAAAAGAGCCATTTCTTCCCTCACAGGCTCACCTTACCACTAGGCTTGCTCTCTGAACTGCTAACAGCTGGCTTTATGCATTCCCTTTCTAAATGGCTGCTCCTTTCTAAATGGCTGCTTCTCTTAGCTTTCCCCATCTGACCTTCAAGTTGCCCTTGTCCCGTTCACCTTCTGCTAGGGTGGGTACAAACACCACCCCTACTCAACTGGTTTCTCGATGAGACTGCGCAACAACTGAGTAACCAAAATGCTGAACAGACACAAGCAGGAAAAGTCACTGCATTCTCACACTTGGTAAGTTCAGTCACCCTCTGATCTTGTATAACATTTTTAGCAGACCAATGTCACAATGTCTTTCAATCTACTGCTCCAACTCCTTAGAATACGGACTTTCTGTTCCTCAGCGGCCTCACTGAAGCCTTTTACTGAGAGGATGTCTTGATGAGATTTTGTGCCTGCCTTTAAAAACAAGAGTTAAGTCTTGCCCCCACTGTCAGAAGCAAAGTCTTCCAATGATCAGTGTGATCTACCCTCACATCCCAGAATTATTTTGGTTACCTGTTGAATCATCAGTTCAGCCATTTCCAGTTTCTTATGCAAATCCTCCATATCCAACTTCATAGCTGAATTCTTGGAAACCAGGGAGTGAACTTTCTCTGACAGCTCTGAATTCTGCTGCTTTATTTCCTCGCTACTTTTGCTGAAACAAACAAAAAAAATTAAAGTGGCATCACTATATGTACTACAGGTCTGCTGATGTCCATGTCATAAATTTACGATCCAGTTCCTCATAGCAGCTAGAGTCACAGAAATGTCACATCTAGTGACTTTTTTTTTTTTTTTTTTACACTGAATATCCAACCTCCCAAGTCACCGAAGGGTAGTGTTACTCTGCAGTAACAAATGGAATGGACTTACCTTCGTTTGTACAGTTCCAGTTTCAGGTTGTCTCGCTCCTTCACTAACTCTTTATTATGCTGGAGAAAAAGGAAATTATTGATTCATCTACACACTTTAGCCAAACAAATAAGATGTTAAAAAAAATACTTAATTTCACCTTTAGCAGATCAGCTAAAGCAGAAGAGGTCCCAACTTTGGCAAAATCCTCAGGGCAGGTTTGCTTAGAACCTCCTAAATTTGCCAGGAATAAGTCTGCTCGGTCTTTTCAAATGCAATGCTGCTAACTGAATATGGGGTTATTTCTGCAAACTTCTGGATTAACATCAATATGAAAGTGTCTGTTTGATGGAGACCCTCCTGCAACAAAGTCTCAGCGAGGCTTCTGTTGTGTGGAGCTGGCAAGACTAATGAAGTAAGGTGCCAGATCTGAAGACAGCAACTGGACCGTGTGATTAGTGGTCACAGAAACCTGAAGGAAGTCTGCCTTGATCATGGAGAATACAGGGCTTTATGAGGTTAATTAACAATTAAGAAGGTTAATTTCTGCCTCTTCTCTAAACAGGGAATACAGACTTTGCAGTAGTGTAGTGACAAGCAAATAGCCAAAGGCAGAGCTGCTGGTTAAGCATAAACAGAGGTGACTCTTACCTTCTCTGACTGTTTTTGCTGCATGGAGATGGAGGACAAAGTACGTTCTAGCTCTGATACCCTCTGGCGAGATGAATGTAAACGAGCAGCAAGACTTTCAGCTTCTCCTGAACAAGTCAGAGCAGAGTCAGTTGAGGCTAGACCACAGAGAACTTTTTGGAACTGGCTGAACAGCACTTTCTACTTTGTCAACAAGCTCTTTAAGGCAGCACAGAGCTTTGTAAATCAGTAGACCTGGTTCCACTCCTGATTCTACAGGTGAATCACTAGCAACTCTGGGCAGTAAAGCTCTCTGTAACTAGCTTCCTCACTTTTAGAGGGAGATGATGAAAGTTCCTTTGCAGAACAATAGACAATACGTTGTTTGGTTTGGGTTTTTTTTAATAGAATATATTGCTCAAATTTAGTTCAGAATGAAAGGCTTGGGTAAAACCTACATTAACATTACAGCTGTGTGGGAGGGAGGGCAGAGAAGAGGGAACAAAGTTGTAAAAGAATCGGAAGAAAGTCAGAAAGGAACAGTCTGGGGTAGTCACTAGGCCCAAACAGGGCTGACAAGGCTTTAGTGATGCACAAAAGAACATCAACTGCCATGGGATCAACATGCTCCCATTTGGGGGCAGCTCTGATGACAGAAGCAGTGACAGTGCCAAGCACTGCTCATTAAGGAGTCAGTGAGTGTTGTGAGCTGGCTGTCAGCAACTATCATGCCTGTGACTTGAAATCCACAGTTTAACCAACAGCTTGAGCTGGAGTGCTCAGTCAATTACCTGATTTCTGCCGCGCAGCTTGCTGAGTGTGTCCAAGGGCTGTCTGCAACTCAGACTTCTCAGAAACTAGAATTCCAATAGTCTGGATATGAACCTTTGGGAAAGGAAAATCAGCTCAGTGCTAAACTTCTTTGCTTGTAACTGCAACATCACTGTTGCCTCAAAAGGGTAATTCAGTGAAGGTAAAGAGCTCTTGCAGTTAAGTACAGTATGGCTGACTGACCCTCCCAGTTTTCCTGAAGTTTTGGACTCATGGCTTCCAGGACAGAGTAGTCAGTAAGCCAGAAAACAGCAGAAGCCAGGTGATACTACTGTAATGGAGGCTCTGCCTTACCTGTAGCTGTTCCCTCAGTGCTGCTTGCTCTTTAGAAAATTTCTGTTCAAACTCCTTCTTTTCCTGTATAAACAAATTATGCCTATTCAGCACAAAAATGTAAATAGTTAACCCTTGTTGTTTTATGTCAAACTGAAAAAGCAGTGATTCATTGGTAGTATTTCCAGCATCTAAATGATACCAATATTTTTAAAGACATACTTCAGTCTTCCATTATTTGAACTACTTCATTATTTGTCCATCCCAGAATGGCAATGACAGCATAGCGCAATCACTGCTAGCATAAACGTGGCAGAGTTTGGAATGCAAGCTACTGGCAAGGACTTAAACTGTAATGTCCTGCCTCCACTGCACTCCTCCAATACTTGAGCATTTAAATACTAGTTTTATCAAAATAAGAATGCTACCTGCCAGGCCTAACTCATGAAGTCAAAATATTCAACCTTATACTACAAATGAAACTGAATCTAAGACAAGATCACATATGCCTGTATCACAGTCCACTATGCTTTCTACTCCTCAGAGAAACAGATAGCTATTTCTGTATCTATCCAAAAATAGGACACACTTTACCTTCTCCAGCTGATTCACTGCTTCTTGGTTCTGCTGTTTCTACGGAAGAAAATTGATGTGCCAGTATTAAGAGAAAATACTCTCATACTGCTGAAACACATTTTCACTTTAATCAAGTAAGATACATGCTCAATTAATGCAAACAGAATTTCCATTATCCTTCTTTAGAAGACTAGGAAGTTTGTCTTAGCTATTAAAAATAATAGATTTGGGGCTTCCTTCACTAATACATTTTATATGCCAGATATGTTTTTCATTGGTCAGTACACTACCACAGTTGTCCTCCAGTACCACTACTGAAACCCCTGTATATTTATATCTGAGCATCCACCAACTTCAATTAAAATTGCATCCCACATCTATGCAATTAATCATAGTAATCCTGGTGTATTAGGATAATCAACAAAAATGCTTTTAAAAAAAAAAAAACAACCAAAAAACCCCATAGTCTTTTCCTTTAACTGAGACCTTAGACCTTTATCCCACTTAACTGGCCTTTGAGTCATGTAGAGCTGCACTTATGTCGGCACGCTTTTGCAAAAGGTGGTATGAGAGAGCTGAAGCCAAATGCAAAGAAAAGGGCTAATTCTGTCCTAGCCAATTTCAATCTTATGGGTGAAGTACTTGGAGATTTGTTGACTGTATATAGTACATCTTTAGATACAAAGTGAAGGAGGCAAAAGCGGCAGCTGTCTACCCAGGCCGCCACACAAACTGTGCTGCTGTGTTTGCCATTTGCGGTTGTCATCCCCCTGGCAGTTCTCACAGATGCCTCCTAAGTAACTACATTAATTAGTACTTTTTCCCTTTCCCAAAGAATGAACATTGGCCAAGCTGTTTCTTTACTACTACTACTTCAGTGCATTTTGAAACATGACTACAGATGGAAGGGTGATGAGTTAGAGGTTTTGATTCTAGCAATGCCAGTGCACAACATAACCAGGAAAAGCAAAGACAAACAAATGCAGCAAAGGCCCTACATAGTTCCAGGCAAACAAAAAAGCAGCCAAACAAGAAGAATCTTGGGTAGGCAATGCAGTATACCAGGTACCTTTGCAGCCCAGCTAAAAGACAAACAGAATGGAACAAAAATAACCCAAAACCAAAAGAAAACAAGAAGAGGGGTCATGGGGTACACTGGGAAATGCTGAACTTTGGGAAAAGCATAGTTCTAGAGAGGAACAAAATGGGGAAAAGTATTTCACACAAGAAAGGCTCTTTTCAGGCTGAAACTAGTCCAGTTAGCTGCATTTCTTGCACTGTTAAACCTGAAGGCTGAAAAGCAGCAGCGGGAATCCATGCAGGTCACAGTACAAAGCAGTTCGTTCATCATGCCAAGAAAAGTTGAGGATATGATCAGAAACCAGACCTGGGCTCTCTCTTAGACCTATTGCTCCCACTCTGCTGATACATTTAGAACAGCATCACACCTGCAGAAACAGGTTTTCACACTGCTGCCAGCACCAGAATTCTGTATTTCAAGGATTCAGACCAGGACCAGAAATAGCTGTTTTATCAGGATGCTTATCATCCAGGGAAAGCATGATGAGATCAACAGAGCACACTTAAATGGAAACAACAAAACTCCCTTTCTTGTTCCTCAGATGAGCCAATACATTCACAAGTGGCCTTAGACTTTGATCCTCTTAACAGGTTTTCCATACAGCCCATTTTGTTCCTTACAAAGTGCTGTGTAAACAGCCTTCCTTGTGGCACTATGAGAGAACCCATAACCTTGCAGACACCCAGAGAGCATGGAGGAGCAGCAAAGACAATGTCGAACTGGTTGGTTGGATTGTTTCTTACCAATTCCTCTATCTTTGTAACGAGCTGTTTGTTAGTTAGATTGCTGGAATCCAGGGCTACTGCCAGCTCCTGGTAACGTGTCTGATGGGCACATGCAGACAGGAGAAAAAGGAATGAGCAGAAGAGGAAAAGGGGAGGAAAAAAGCAATAATTAAAAAGGACAGAAAAATAAATCATTATCACAGTATGATATAATCAGATTCTCCAAACAAAACAAAATCTATGGCTTCAACAAAAGCAGCTGGGATGTCAACATATTTTATCCATTTCTGCCAAGGCTTCATTTTGACATAAAAGTGAATCAGAAATAAGAACTGCAGTTGCATGGAAGCCAGATTATCCCCCATCCCCAAACTGGAAACACCTCCGATACCTGCCTCCTACTGCTGCTCACAACTACCCAATTACAGCACAAGACAACACTAGACAGTGATGTACGTGAACTGTGTGTTCAGTTAGGTCTCATTAACACTGTTGTAAGCACAGAGTCCCAATAAGTGATCAACAGTAGCAAAAAAAAAAAAAAAAAAAAAAAAAAAAAAAGATAGACTGAGAACAACTTACTTCCATTTCCTTAATATTTGTCGGAGAAACAGCACTTTCCCCATTCACATACGACGTAGTCTAGAAGTAAACCAGTCAAGTAAGTCAGTTTTATTTCCCGAGGCAACAAATCACTATTAAGTAAGAACCAACTATCACAGTAATACTTCTTATAGCGCCTTTCACTTCAAATTACCACACACAGGCACAGAAAACATACTTTTCTGGCTAATGATGGATGCAGACTACTCCTGTGACAAGCTGATGTGAATTATGCAGATTGACTTCAGATTCTTTTCCACTAAATCAAGAACACGTCTTCCATGAATACATACTGTTCATTCATCCCACTCTGCTTTTCTTCCTACTGCTGAAATTTTACATTCCTAAAACAGGATTTTTTGCTTCTCAATGCCTAAATATCGTATTCTTTAGTAGGATGACTGCAGACACCTCTGAGATTGAAGAGCGTTTTCTTCAACTGATTGCTTAAAGCTCCACATCAAACATCAAGAGAATTAATAGGACAAATGGATCAAAACGAGGCTGTACCTGAGAAACCAGGCCATTGAGTTGTTCAGACAACTGGCGGAGACTTTCTGTTGATGAGAAAGACCTGGAAACAAAGAAAGACCTTGCAATGAAAATTTCTGCCAGAGAACTGCCAAATCAGAACAGCACTGGGGAGGGATAAAACCTTAATTTGTTGGGATCCTGTTACAAAGCTGTTTGATAAACAGGCACCCACCTGTTCTCATCCAAAGCATTTTTATGATCCTCAGCTTCATGAATCTGTGGATTGAAACACAAAAACTTACAAGCCTATAAAAGAAGATGGGAGTCACATCTGTGAGTGTGTCACTAAGACTTGATTGCATCTGGGCTCAGGTTCCACAGCACCTGTAATTACTGCTTCCCCAAAGAAAGATGAACTTAAAGCCACCAACTCAGTCCTGGCTTACATGTAATTTCTGAGTGGTGTGAGCCTGGGTTTCTTGGAATGGAGAAACTTAAGCGTTACAGGCTTTATGTTTGCTGTTACTATTTATCAGTATAATCACCACTTCGCTTTGCTAGAAAAAATTTCAAATTAATCTTTAAGTAGTGAACGGAAAACACTGACTGGACACCCTCTGTCTTATTAAGGGTACTCTCTGCTAATGAAACAGGAGAAAAGGGGAAGGAAAACCGCTTTGGAAGACACAGGGTCATGTACATGCTAATACCCTCCCGGCTCTCACAGACAGATGATGACTAGATGGGAGAGTGGAGAGTGTCGTATTTTTAACAGAAGAAAATCTGAACTAGTCATGTCATATTTATGAAGATCATCTTTCTCAAAAAAAAAAAAAAAAAAGGTATTGCTAACGAATATTCAATGGTTCAATGGCAATATTCATGATAATTCACAAACCTGTGTCAGCTGCATGCTCCCAGGAGCAGGCAGAACAGAACCACAACTAGGTAGACTGTTGCTGTTAGATAGCACAGGGACATCGGTAGCAAGCTGTTCAGCGTTACGAGTGGCAACATCACTGTCAAAGT
>VYZV01025816.1:200214-210327 GCA_013401275.1 Pandion haliaetus | reverse complement strand
GAGGTAGGAGCCGGTTCCCCGCTGCCCCCTCCCCTCCCTCGCTGCGCCGCGGGCCGAGTCCCCAGTGAGGCGGCACGGCCCGGTCCCGCCGCGGGGGGTGTCTGGCCTCTGACGCGGCGCTCCTCTGCTTTGCCAGGAGCTCTGGCGGCGGCCGGCGCAGCGGCACTGCCGGCTTCAAGTCACCGGTGAGGCCCTGCCCGGGCTGGGGAGAGGGGGGAAGGTGGCTCCCCGCTCGGTGGCTCCCCGCTCGGTGGCTCCCCGCTCGGTGGCTCCCCGCTCGGTGGCTCCCCGCTCGGTGGCTCCCCGCTCGGTGGCTCCCCGCTCGGTGGCTCCCCGCTCGGNCAGCGGCCTCTGCCGTCTCCCGGCGAGGGGCCGGGGCCTGCTCCGGCGGCGGGCGGTGGTCCGGCCCGGCCGGGAGGGTTTTCTTTGGGAGGATGAAGTTGCTCGTTGCCCGAGTAACCGCCGGCCCCCCGGTTTACCGCTGCGTCGCCCTTGGAGCTTCTTTTGAAAGTCAGGTTGTGTTTTTTATTTTCGCTTTACGCTGTAAATCTACAGAATGCTGTAGAACATAATCTGGAGCAGGCTACCGTTACGTAAACTGGGAAATATTTTACCTGAGCTTTCCCCCCCTGCCCAGGAGATATTTTTTTTCCTTTCATTTTTTCTTCTCTTTTATCCAATGACACAGAGAGTGTTTTCTGATTAGTGCCCTCCAGCACTGTAGCATCTTATCCAGGGCTGAGTTATTGCTAAATGTCTTCTGTGCTCTACAGATCCCGTCTCCAAGGTCCTGCCAACCCAATGGAGCCAGTGAAGAAACCCTGCAGTATGAAATCAAAGAGCTGAAAGAGAAAGACCTTGCTCTAGACCAGGAAATTGCACAATTATTGTCCGAGTATGTTCTTGGCAAACTCACTGTTCACCGTGATGCCTCAATTATTTTTGTTTTTTTAAAACAAAGTGTGGTCCAGGAATTAGAGCTAAAAGCTGGTCTTTTATGCCATTTTCATCAAGGTGCTATACAGTGTTGATTACAGGGTTGGTTTGAGTTGTGTGATCTGTTAAAGACAAGAGGGAATTCTTTCTGGTTTACTTGGTAAAGCAAAACAAGTTTTACTAGGAGCTTGGATAAGAGGATTTTAACTTTACCCTAGATATTGCTGAGGTAATTACGCATAAACTGGGAATGAATAATTTTAACCATCATGAAACTACAACATGTTGTGCTACCAGAAGAGCTTGTTCATGTGAGAATTAAAATTGAGATCATGACATGTATGACCTGCTGAATTTAGTCCCAGATAAATGTTTCCTTTTTTGTTCCATCTTGATAAAGTGTTCACTTGTTTTGTGTCTGAGGCAAGTGGGTTAAACCTTTGTGTTCAAGAAGCAGAGGTGTTTTCCAGGCAAGTAAGTGGCCTATAGAACACTTTGGCATGAGGAGTGCCACATACATGGTAGTACAACTGTTTTACTGTGGTTTCTTATGACACACTGTGGCAGCTGCTTATTAGCAACTGTTTTGAGATAAAATTGCTGCTTGATTTTTAAAGAGAGGGAATCTGTGTGTTACTTGTTGCGAAGGAGTGATATTTTCTAAGATAATGTCTAGTGCATAGCATGGAAATGGTAGGACAACAAAGGCTGTTCCAAAAGCTTTTTTGTTTTATCCTCAAGGATAAACAGACCTGCTTAATTTTTTTTCTCTAGCTACAGATTAGAGATATGTGTAAATTGAATTCACCACAGCCTATTCCTGTTCCTGCTTGTTTCTGAGAATGTGGGTGGATTGGTTTTTTGGTAAGTCTTGATGTGGCAAAAAAACTCAAAATGAGGATCTGCTCATTTGTAGCTTTCATGTTTATGACTCGCAGCAACTGTACTTGCTGCCTTCAGGTTCTGTTTTTGATGTGCCAGGCTTGGGTATCTCAAATATCCTTGCTGTGCTTGGTCAGTAGTGGCAGCAGCAGTAGCAGCAGCAGCAATCCCTCTGTGTCATTTTTGACCTTTCTGGTTTTATTGTTACAGAGGCTACAGCCTGGAGGAATTGGAGAAGCACATTTCTCTGCTCCATGAGTATAATGATATTAAAGATGCTGGACAGATGCTGCTGGGCAAGCTGGGTAAGGAAAGGGAAAGCTGTTGAAGAACTTCTTGGTCAATGTTTTCGTATAGACAGAAGCTACTACACCATGAAGGCAGAGCTTGTTTTAAAGATTCTTCAATTCTAGGCTTATATTACTGAATCACTGGTGCAAGCACAAATGCTTCTGTCATTATTTTCTTGGGATGTTTTTAGAACTGAACGTGTGAACTAATTGTCATTTACTGGTATTTTAGTCTGTGTTATGGATTACCAAAATTTGATAAGTCTTACTAATTTTTGTCAGTTTGCTCTTCATATGCTTAACAAAGAAAAGTGTTGAGACGAGCGGGTAGCATAGGTGCAAAACCTTAGATTGGTTGCTTAGCTATGGGAGGTTCTATGGGATAGTTAAGGGCTACTGGGAGGAAAACACAACTTTTCTGACTGATCTGATCCTTGTTCAATTAAAGCAGTGGTATTCCTTTCTTTTCTAGCTGTTATCCGAGGGGTTACTACAAAGCAGCTCTACCCTGAATACGACCTGGAGCTTAGTGACTAATATTGAATTTGAAGACTGCCACATCCTGCAAAAATTACTATTACTGAGCCATTATGTTTTGGTGCCATATCAGTTTAGAACTGACATAAGGTGGCCTCAGAAGTATGTATGTAGAATTGCGAAAGAGTATAGGTTAACAGCGTTATTTCCAAGAAGCTTTGGAACATGAAATTTGTTGAATCTATCAACTGTTTCCTGCTTGTGGGAAAGGGATGTAGGACTTTGGATATTTTCATCTCCTGCCTGATGAACAGTTTTTGTTGGTTTTTTGGTTTTTTTTAATTGGAAAGGTTGTTATTCAGGTTGATGTTAAGACTCTTCCCATGGAGCCTTTGCTTCTCTACAGTATCCAGGGGCTATTTGGATACAGAAAGGATAGAGGAAGTGGGGGCATACAAATGTGCAATGTAATAGTTGCTTTGAAAGAAAAGAAAAAACCCTCAGAAGCAGGGAGGGAAGAAGGCTGAAGTGGTGGTGGTTTGGGATTTTTGTTTTGTTTTATGATCAAATCTGGGTAAGTCTGGGTGTTCTGCATTTTTGTACTTAACTGCTCTGGTATCTAGAGGTTTTGTATCATTTCTGTAGTAAATGGCAAAATGTGAAGTTGTGTTGAACTGTCCAGTCTCAATAAAGCAGCTATCACATTTCTCAGTAATTCACTTTAAGAGCCTATAAAACATTGCATGAACCTGGGAGCAAATTCTTAAACTATATTCTGAGACAACTATAACATCTATTATTCAAATGGTTTTTTTGAGGACTCTTAATGGAGACAGTGTGGCAGCACTACCCAATAATGGGTAGGTGCAGAATTACCTTTACTCTTCTAAATGCAGAGTCACTGTGGAAGTGAGCAGTGTCCTAAACACAAAATTATATTGAGAGCATGAGGGTTTCAATGTCAGGTGTTAGGATTGAGGGTGACTACACAGACTAAATTTGGCTGCTTTGGGCAGTTCTAAGTGATAAAGTGCTCTGCTGACTGCAGATCCATTGTCCCTTTTTCACTTGGGCTTGATGTCCTTCTGCCCATTTCTACTTCTAAGACCTTCTTGATAATAAGTTTCCCCCCTGGTCTCCAGTCAGGCCTATGCTGCAGTCTGCTCATTATTTCGAAATTTGAATCAAATAAATCTGTTTTCATACCGCTTGGGAACCAGAAAAGAGTCACAAGGCTGCTGCTGAGAACGTAATTGTTTCTGTGCTCTTGGTTCTGGCCCTGGCACAGAAGCATCACTAGTAAGTATCTTGGTTTGCCACAAAAGCTGTGGGGAGGGGTCTGAATCAGGGGGACAGAGAAAGCCTGTGTACTCTGATTCATTCAAGCAAGTCTCTGCTAATGTGCAATTGTGCTTCTCTGGAAGGTATTTACTGCAGCCATGTAAGAACGGACTTTTATGGGTATGGTTACAGGTATATCTTCCCTACCATAAACCCCTCTTGCCAAGTGTGGGAAACTCCTGTGTTTTGGAGTAGTGTTAAGGGGAGGAAGAAAATCACAAGAAGGCTAGAACTGGGAAATACTAACTTTGTTCTCAAAACCCACGTTGCTGTTCTGGCTGGTATTTTCTGTGTTGAAAAACTGGTTTAGCCTGGAGTGTTCCAACCAAAATGTTAGTTTGGCAATGGCACACGCAACTGGAGTTGTTTTTTTGCAATGGGAAATATGTACAGAAATTCCTTCAGTGTATATTAGGTGTAAGCCATGGGGGATGAAGTATACTCCCATTACCAGAGTTATTTAAGGACTGAGAAGTCCATGTTTTCCCCTCCTTGTAGGAGCACTTGGATTAAAACTTGCAGCTGTAGCTGTGCAAGTGTTCTGCCCAGCTCCAGAACTCACGCTTCTGCAGTGACGGGTTTACATGTCAGTTAGCGCAAGACAGTTGTCTGTGGAAGGTGCCCTGACCCCTGTCCCTTTTCCACGCAGGATCAACACATACAACCAACCGAGGTAAGAGCAAACTGCCCTTGGGGAGTCCCTGCCGCTCGGTGATGTGCCACATGGTGGCAGCTGCACTCCACTGCTCCAGGGAAACCCAGAACTGAAAGATCCCAGGGTCTAAGTTAATGACTCCTGGGGTGCTGCAGGACAGGACTGCACCCTACCACTTAGGTACTTCAGCATGGCCCCTCTTACTGTTCCTCCTAGAGTTACTTCTTGTACTTTAATGGCTATTGTCTGGAAGATGAAATATGCTGGCCTTTGTCCAAATCCAGAAGAGGAATAGAACAAATCTGCTTTCTATAAATAATCTCCAAGCTTTCTAGCTAAGTGTATAGCTGGAAAAATACTGAGTGCAATAATGGTAAGGGTAACTTCAGATTTTTAATTTAAATTTAGAAACTGTATTTCTGCTAAGTCAGACCCAGCTATAATGAGCTAACAGAGACCAAGTGGTATTACAGAGCTTACAGAGTTTCACTGAAGGGCAGTACATGCTGTCTGCATGGAGCTGCTGCAAAGCAGGATACCCCAGACCCCTAAACACCCTTGGTTCCTCGGGGGGGGGGGGGGAACCAGCATGGTCTTTTTGTAATGAGTCAGTGTAGTCATGGATGAGTACTGAGCCAAGAAACCAGCCTCTTCCCGTTGAGGTCACTTTCAGTTTTATTTCTTGTGTATCTTATGCATCAATCCCTATTACAAGCCACTTTCCTCATCACACACACCTACCCTGGATATAACCATTTCCTTGCATTGCTTTGTGTAAGCTGCGTTTTCTCCTGCACATCCCCCCTTTAGTCTGATTTTGAGCTCTTCTGTGTCTGAAAGCAGGGCTAATGAAAATACTCTAGGACAGAAGAGGGAAAATAAAATTCATATAGTAGATAAGTTATGCTGCCAGTTGCAAGGAACAAACAAATCCATGCAATCAAGGGAATACAGCTCTCTAAGACACTATTTCCTGCTGCTAAACAATTTGGGGATGGGTTTTTATATCCCTTAGCAACCTAATGTTCCTGAAGTCAACAGGAATTTTGGCACAGCTAACTCCTGTTAATGAACTGTTTGCAGTGCTTTAAAAAAAAAATTATACAGCCTGTCACTGAAAAAAATGCCTCTCTGATTAGTCATCTCAAGGAAAGGGTGGAAGTGAACTGCAATTAACCTCTTTCCTTCTGCTGTCCATCATGCTGTCAGCATGTAGCTGCGTTATTGTGCTACAGAGATTGCTTGTGGACGTTCCCTCCATAGCATACACTCAGCTGTCTGCAGCGTGGGCCATCTCCACATCCATCTTATGAAGATGACTTTTATCCTGATGGCCTAGTGTTTTCTCTAACTCCGTTTTCACTTTAAGCTGACAGTCTGAAATTGCGTTCTGTATACTCTGCAGGTTCCACTGGGTTCTCGGGAGAGCATCATCCAGTGTGAAAACACCATCACGTATTCTTCGCACTTGTGTGCACACAGCAGATGATTTCAGCTCCAGACCAATCTCATGAACAATTTTTCGGAGGTACTGCTGAGTCTCATGCAAGCAATGGACTTCTAGAAGGACAAAGAGATTCGTTCAGAAGCAGCAAAGCGTTGACACAAATTCAGACCTTGTCTGTAAATCCAGACATCACTCACAGTTACGCTCAAAGAACTGGTTTGGTAGAAGAAACTATTTAAGATACAGCACAGGTGGATTATGATTTTCTGGAATGCTGCAGGGTGTCTTAGCCCCTCCCAAAGTGAAAGTTTTCGAAGACAAACTCATAGATACAGGAGAGTAACAGAAATTTAGGTATGTCAAAGTGGGTAAGAAAAGGTACCTTCTTAATAAGGCAAATAATTTCTGAGGAGACTGGCTGCAGGAAAGTACACATGCTTTAAAAAAAAAAACAAACAAACAAACACACACTGAACTGCATTACACAAACACTGCGATAAGGAAGAATTTTGGCCCCATAGGTATTCACTACACAAATTTTCTTGGTTCAGTCCAAGATCTGGAACTGGCAGAGAAAAACCTGTGAGCTAGGTGCACAGCTGGCTTGATTTATAAAGCAGCTTTGGTATTGTAAGGGTTCCAGATCTTGCCCTACCAAAAAAATCTTTTCACTGCACTAAAGAGTTCATCTAATGAAGAGGTACTTTTGTGAATCTGGAAACTACACAACACTAAATTTTCTGTAGAGATTACCAGTTATGTGTTGATACAAAGTTCCCACCAACTCATTTTGCATTAAATCACAAACAAGAAACTGAAGTTTACTGACTTATGTGCCATGATATATACTCCGACTTCCCCAGTACATTTTGTACCAGTCCTACCTAGCTGGAATTCTGGAAGTGTGAACTGGAGGCATCGGATTGCTGTGATTATCGGAGGGCTTTTTCCCATGGGGCGAATCAACCCTTTGACAGCCAGCTCATATGCCTCTTGTGTTTTCATGTCAATGTTAGAATGCCTGGAAAAAGAAAAAACGAAAGCAGACATTCTTAGTACTTCTCTTCAATGGGATTCAAAATATCTCCACCCCCAATAAAGTGGAGCTGTAATTTTTACTCTTAAAAACTGCCTGTGTGTTGAGTCTTTGCATATATTTTAATGCTATGATATGTGTACCATCAGTAGTTTAGCACAGTTTGGGAGGGAGGTACTTGGTCATCTCTACAAGATATTTTTCTAGGTCCTAATGTAGCTAATAGGTCCTAAAATAGCTGGAGATTTCAGGATACAAGGACACTTAACTGCAACCTATCACCAGGGCACAAAGCACTCAGAGTAACTTCTCTCTGTTCCTGTCCAGCACTCCAATCTTTAAAGACTTTGATTATGGCAAACAAAATCATCTCATTTCTTTTAAAGACCAGCAAATGGCAGTTGGATCAGGTCAGCTGCGTTTGACCGTTGGATACGTACATCAGCAGGGCCTTATGATTTGTTCCTTGAATGACAGCAAGAATCCGTTCCAGCTTCTCCCTTGTGATATGATCTGCAAATATTCAGGTAGAAACAAAGTCTCAATTATGCATGCAGAAACTGGGAAGAGACAGCAGTCTGGTGTGTGCCATCAGGGTATTGCTGTCCCTTTGGCAGGCAGTCACATCAAAATGGCCGATGAGAACCACCGAGAAGTGGCTTTAGCAGGGTCACTTCTCCCAGCTGTACCGTCGTAATCCACAGAGCAGCACAGCACTGGACTACAAACGGAAGAATTATTTTGCTTAATTAATTTCAAGATGTTAGCTCCAGTTTCTCTTATTGGGTGTTTGAAGACTTTCCTTCAATGAAAGCTTCTGACTGCTATCTAAGTACGATTTATGGAGAAATCTGGGTCCCACCCAATCCAGTAGCAACTACTGCAATCAGGACTCATACTGGCTTTGTATATATTGTGATTGTATTTAGAACAGGTGGACTATGATGTCAGGATTGCACCTGGGCTGCAGGTAAAAATAACAACTAGAAAGAATGTAAGGCATACCTTTTACCATTGTTCAGTTTACCTGGTTAAGTGCTTTAGAGTTAGCATGCTGTTTGTTTGGTGTTCTGTTTGGTTTTGGTTTTTTTATAAACACATGTCCTGGTTTCAGCCAGGATAGAGTTGATTGTCTTCCTAGTAGCTGGTATAGTGCTATGTTTTGGGTTCAGTATAAGAATGTTAATAACACACTGATGTTTTCAGTTGTTGCCATGTAATGTTTAGACTAAGGATTTTTCAGCAAGAAGGCTGGAGGGGCACAAGAAGTTGGGAGGGGACACAGCCAGGGCAGCTGACCCAAACTGGCCAAAGGGGTATTCCATACCATGTGACGTCATGTCCAGTATATAAACTGGGGGAAGTGGGGCTGGGGGGAATCGCCGCTTGGGAACTAACTGGGCATCGGTTGGCAGGTGGTGAGCAGTTGCATTGTACACCACTTGTATATTCCAATCCTTTAATTATTATTATTGTCATTTTAATATTGTTATCATTATTAGTTTCTTCCTTTCTGTTCTATTAAACTGTTCTTATCTCAACCCATGAGTTTTACTTTTTTTTCCCCGATTTTCTCCCCCCATCTCACTAGGTGAGTTGGGGAGTGAGTGAGTGGCTGTGTGGTGCTTACTTGCTGACTGGGGTTAAACCACCACAACACATCAATTCAGTTTCTTACCAAATGTTGTCTTCTCTACTAGCTTCCCCATGTCTGAGAAGTCATCAGTGGCTTTACCAAAAAGCCCACCAACAGTGTAAACCTTGAAGAAGGGCAAAGAGTGCAATTTATCAAAGACATACTCTAAGCAACTGGGTAGCCATATTCTGCCATGCAGCTGCTAAGAAGTGCAGGCTATGATGAAATTGCATGAAAAGACAGCAGCGTCCTCTGCTTGTACAGCCACGCGTGGATGCTTACATGAAGGATGAAATTCTGGACCCTGAAAAGCTCTCAAAAGCGTTAGTGGGTTTGAGACTCAAAAGCAGAATCACCGCCACAAGGCCAGGCCGGGGCACGGGGGCAGGAATCAAGCGTGCAACTGCACTCAGATATTCTGAGGCTATTCAGAGCCAACACCTACCTTGGTCAGGTGGCAGTTGTACAGATCAGTGAGTAGCTTGTTCCCATGGCCTATGCCAAGTACTGAAACACAGAGGACAAGGAACCCGTTATTCAGCCACACAGAAAATTACTGATCTGCATTTACACAGTGCTGCAGAGTCACACTGCTTTTCTTCCCGCCCGGACAGGGCCATATCTCCTTAGATTTCAGGTCTGAGCAGTGCCATTAAAACCCCCTAAATTACCGCCTGTCATTAAAACTACGGTAAGCCACTTGGATTTTCCCAGGACTTTCCACCTGGGTACTTCGGGGCAACCTGCTGAGCAATGCCGGCCACAGTGAAGCCAATTCAAGTGGCGGAGCAGAGATGGGGGTTACGTGGCAGATCACCGAGGGTGTCACGGGCAGGAGCTTGGTGTCTCACAGCAAAGCCCTGTGCGCTGGGGGTAAGGGGTCGCTCCCGTCTCCTGGCATTGCCAGTGTCTTTTCGGACCGTTTCTTCTGTGTTTTAGCATTCACAGGCCCAGCTGGGTTGTGAGACCCGCGGGCTGCTGCCGTGTAACGGCTGAGCGGTCACCGCTTCTTTCCCGCACGGAAACCCGTCACCTCGCAGCCGTCGGGACGCAGTGCCGCTCCGGGACGAGACCCACCGAAGACTCCCGAGGCCTTCACGTCCAGCCGGTGACCCGCTCCCATCTTCAGCCGCCTGAACCGCGGGCCTCGGACTGCAACGGGGACAGCGTCGGGACCGGTCCGCAGCGACCGCCCGGGGCACCGCCAGCCCGGGGCTCCCCCCCCCCGCCCTCCAAGGGCCGAGACCCCGCGGCGGCCCTTACCGAGAGGGTGGTCGGCCAGCACCGGCACCCTCGCGGCCACCAGCCCCGTCGCCCCGTCGTCGCCCGGGGCCGGCAGGAAGCGGACGTGCTGCCGCGGGGCGCGTCCCGGCGCCGCGTTCAGCTCTGCAAGAGAAGCGGGGGGCGGTCAGG